>JAOWCC010001501.1:60985207-61196220 GCA_030867875.1 Actinernus sp. WN-2022 | reverse complement strand
TTGCGATAAAGTACAAACATAAAGTCTCTAACTCTTTTAATATTCAAAATGAGTGCACTGTCAGCAGTGAATTTCAATCGTAATACCATAGAGGACAAATTTCTACGTAATTTCCCTTGCCAAAAGTGGCTCGGGAAATTACTTCGATTTTGACAAACATGCGTGAAATTTATTCCTAATTTCACTCGTCCCCATTTGATTAGTATAGGTTTGATTTGTCCTCTATGGTACGTATTACCTATACAAATCAGTTGTCAATATCAATTTCATAAAGAAGTCAAATATTTTGCATGAATTAAATCATTTTACTGTAAATATCTCCACAAAGAAATGTCATTTCAATAAATTAGACAATGAATAAAAACAGGACTTTTTATTAATATCCAACTAAGTAGAGAACTTTGCAAAGAATATTTTACTTTGGCATTCGGTCAGTTTAGTTGACGCCTTGCGAGTATGATTGTACATTTACATGTAACTCGAAAACGTTTCTCTTGGAGCCATGTATTCAAATATCCTAGTAAAAAAGTTAGCCGGCTTAACTCCTAGATAGTCTACTTTCTTTAATAGTTTCTTTCATTCGAAAATAACTAACCTGCAGATTCCAGTGAATTGAGATCTTGAAACCGGCCTCCATGTGCTCGGCTCTGATGCAAACATTTTTCAAATAAGAAATCCTAGGTTTTCGAACCATCCACTGAATTGTCGCTTCATCGTCTCAAGTATTGACAGAGTAAGGTCTCGGAATTAAAATCCATTTCTTCAGTAAAACTACTAGTGTTATATAGATTGAAGCTTTTGTTTTTTCTCGGACACATGTTGACTTGTTGTACTAGTTTTCAGCGCTTGCAAATCAGCCATTTCCAACTAAGTTCCCCTCAAAATATAATGTGAGGCTAATACGGAATAGTATGATTGTACATTTAACTCGACAACGTTTCTCTTGGAGCCATGTATTCAAATATCAATTATTTAGCTGACTTAACTCCTAGATAGTCTGCTTTCTTTAATAGTTTCTTTCATTCGAAAATAACTAACCTGCAGATTCCAGTGGGGCAGTGAATTGAAATCTTGACTCGAAACCGGCCTCCGGCCATGTGCTCGGCTCCGATGCAAACATTTTCCAAATCAAATATCCTGGGTTTACGAACCATTCACTGAATTCTCGCTTAATTTTCTCCTCTAATTGACAGAGTAAGGTACGTCTCGGAAATAAAATCCATTTCTTCAGTAAGACTACTAGAGTGTTGTTAAGAAACTTTTGTTCACTCAGACACATGTTGAGTTGTACTTCCAGCACTCGCAAATCAGCCATTTCCAATGATAGCGATTATACAAACATTCGCCTCAAAATATATATCTTCTATCACAAAACAGAGTTTGATCCTGCCGTTATGTTTCTAGTAATTGTCTACATTTTCACTGTTAAATATGCGATTGCAATGAGGTTTTCCAAGCCGTCCAAACACGTACTGTAACTAAGTGAAGGGCTGGCTCATATGCTCACTTAATGACTAAGTCTCCCTTCCCTAGGTAAGATAGGGTCTGGGTCGAGTACATGCATGCTCATTAGCCAATCACATGCTTGGATTTTGTACAATGCATGCAATTTGAACATTAAAGTGCCTAATATGAAGCTTATTTTTTATTTTAGATATCAATTCTACATCATTCAAGTGAATAGTAGAATCATGGTACAATATATCTTGCTTTGAATGCTGTGCCGCTGAGTTAAGGAGGTTTTAATATCCAAAATGCTAATTACATGATGTCAGGGGAGGCATCTGCAATCACTTCTTAGTGGTTGTGAATGGGCGTTTCTACTGATATAAAAAAACAAATTTCTAATATTATTTTATTTCAACCATGGGTATAACACTGACAATTTTTAAAATTTGTTTAATTGTAACAAAAAAAAAAAGTATAATAATTGATGCCTCCCCTGACGTCACGTAATTAGCATTTTGGATATTAAAACCTCCTTAACTCAGCGGCACAGCATTCAAAGCAAGATATATTGTACCATTCTACTATTCACTTGATGTAGAATTGATATCTAACATAAAAAAATAAGCTTCATAGGCACTTCAAGTAATGGTCCAGATAAGAACTGTAGTGCTCCACAGCAAGGAATGCTAAATGGTGTTAATTTTATATTATTCTTTCTCGTAATTTCATTGGTTGATACTTATAAATTCAATAGAAACCCATCGAAATAATGCATTTTCATTCGATATTTTTTTGTGGTTTGAATTTAGTTTTGATCAAACTAAGTATGGTTTAATTTCAAAGAATATTGTGTGTGGGGAAAATTCTCAAATTTGCGATTGAAAAATCTATTGTTTTCTCTATATCCGATTGGCTGGATGGTGGCTTGTCTGAGTTTTCACAGAAAAAGAGCCATTAGCATAAAATAATACTTAGTCGCCATTTTGATTTTCACGAACGTAAGAAAGTATAAAATCAAATCATTTTTCGTTCGGCGTGAACGGAACTCTACATGTATATATAGTCATCTGGTTGTGAAAAACAATTCAAGGCAAACAAGGGAAATAGTAAACACCAAATTTCGGGAGAATTTGTTTTCTACGTCCCGTCGTCACTGCCGTCCCTAATATCGGGTCACGTTCACGACGCATTTGACCAATCACGCGCGAGAAAAATATTTGATGGCCGGGTTATAATATTACTGATATGCGCTTTTTATTCCTCTTGCAGTTAACGTATGAGTATCTGATTGTTGCTGTTGGTTTGCAACTAAGATTTGATATGGTAAGTTGATTCTTCCTCACTTTCTTCCTTTCTATATTTTCTTAAATTTCGAGAGGGACTGTTCTGTTCTCCATCCACTTCGAATGGCAAAAAGAATAAATCTACATTATTTTGTATCAATCGATCAACCAACCAACCAACCAACCAATCAAGCAATCAATCAATCCCTATTTTTAAAAGCACTTTTTCAGCTTTTCCAGATGATATCTCATAAATTAGAAAATAGAGATGTATGTACATGTATATGGGGTTGTTTACAAGGTAATTCCTCTTACATGTAGCTATAAACATGTAATATTATTACAGTGTATGTCCAGCTAGAAGGTTTTTGAATTCATAGTTTTGTTTTACAGACATTGAACTGAACTTAATTGACAGTCATTCGCCCTACATGTATATATATATATATATTATTACTGTAGGTAATATTTTGTCTTTTAATCTCGGCAGGTCAAAGGTTTAACTGAAGCACTTCATACCCCTGGCGTTGGTTCCAACTATTCTGCTGACACTGTTAATGATACATGGAAGAGTCTACAGAACTTCCAAGGTGGAAATGCGATCTTCACAGTACCCAACACTCCAATCAAGTGCCTGGGTGCCCCACAGAAGATTATGTATTTAACCGAAGACTACTTGAGACAAGTGAGTAATATATAATTAATTATGAGGAAACACAACATGTATGCAGCCAGACCTATTTCTCTAGGTAAACAAGGTTACGGTGGCCGCCTTTTGCCCCTTAAATCCCCGGTAGTATAAGGGAATTGCCTTTATCGAAAACAGTGAACAGCGATCTGTACGGCCCCGCAAATGATCCCAGGCCCGCAAATGATCCCGGCCCGCAAATGATCCCAAAATCGTCCCGGAAATGATCCCGGCCCGCAAATGATCCCAAAATCGTCCCGGAAATGATCCCGGCTGAAAATATGGAATGGCAACGGATTTTGGATTGCGAGACTTTTCTGATTTGCAATTCTTCATATGGTTTTCTTATGCTTATTATCATTTTGCGTATATTTTTCTTTAACTTTAGCGACATGTAAAGTAATAGGCAATAAAAAGTTTAGCTGGATTCCTTGAAAAATCTATCCACGCGGTACTTAGATAACAAAAAACATGTGCAATTTTTAGAAATCCAATTGACGGTTTAAACGACCGTCTCTTCACTACGAAACGCTTGCGTAATACATAACTGATGATAACTTCCCGACAACAAATTGTGGGTCGCCTGTGGTTTCGGAGGGAATCAACCTTCAATGTTTACAAATGCAAAATGGAGAAACCCTCGCTACTTTTATTGTGCTATTGCTTATACTTTATTGTCTGAGCGTTTCCTCGGTAGGAGATGAGGATGACAAAAAGAACAAGAAAGAGGTACGGGTATATTCTGATACCATGGAATACTGCGAAGACTGCATTTATCAGTCATGGCATGTGAGACATGACCCAGTGACATGGCTTATTGCCAGTCCAAAACAATCAAGCGATTTTAACAGAATTGTTGTTGGCAATTTAGGATCAGGTAGATTTATGTTACCGTTTGCCACATTACAGAAGAGTCGGCAAGCAGGCTAGTATGAATGTTATTAAACAGTCGTCAGTTCAATATGTCATTAAACAGTCGTCAGTCCAAGACGTCTTGACTTTTTTTTTTATTCAATCAAAATAGGATAATCCCGACACCCCAGCTTAGGCTTTCTCTTGCTTTCTTGATATCATTTAATATCTAAACCCCTTGCCTGTGAAATGTTGGGCAAATCAACTAGCGGTAGTCGACTACAATGCTCTTCTTTTCATTAACAAAACATGGCTCTCAAACAAAGGAGCTATAAATGCCATTTTAATTAAAAGTATTGCGTCAAACGTTTTCCGGAATAATATTCAAGGAGCCCAGGTTTTCCTATGTGTTTTGAGCGAGCTGGTTTTAATTTGAGCTGCTTTAAAAATACAGTAGATTGATTATTTTACAAAGAAAGCGGCGTCTATTACTTACTAACACGTACTCAGAACACTTATTTTCGGATAACTATATTCATCATGCAGTGTATCCAGCCAAGTTTTTTTGGTTGAAAAATATAAAAAAGAAATGTATATATGCAAAGTTATAAGCATAAGATAAAAACATATAGAAATCCAAATAAAAAGTCTCGCAATCCAAAATCCGTTGCCATTCTGTATTTTCAGCTGGGATCATTTCCGGGACGATTTTGGGATCATTTGCGGGCCGGGATCATTTCCGGGACGATTTTGGGATCATTTGTGGGCCGGGATCATTTGCGGGACGATTTTGGGATCATTTGTGGGCCGGGATCATTTGCGGGCCTGGGATCATTTGCGGGGCCGTACAGATCACCTTTTGCCGGCGAAAATTGTGTCTCACTTGTGAAACAAATCACTGTTGTCTCTTGAAAAAAAATTATGTTGTTACCAAACTGAAAAGCTGTCTGGGATTTTTTCACCATAGGAAATAACAGCGATCGACGTGTAATAGTGTTGGTGTTTATTTCGTCCAAATCTTTTCAGCTCCGTGTAAAACCAAAACGCTATTGATGCATGTACCGTATTTCCTCACGTATAAGCGAAACCTTTGCTGACCTGACGAACACTGTAGAGCTTTTAAACTTAAAGGGGCTGTGTCACGGTTAAATACACTTAAAGGGGCTGTGTCACGGTAATACGCTTTACATTCGCGTTCCGTGCCGGACACAGCTATTTCCACCGATTTTGATATGAACTAACGAACCTCTCGGCCATGTGGGATGCTTAAAATCAAAGCAAATATGCAAAAATGACTAACAAACAGTGTATATAAACAGTCTCCAGGGAAAATATTGAAACTCCTTTCAATCAAGCATTGAGGGATGGAAGTTTAACTGTTTGTATCCAATTGCTGGCTTTCACTCAATCCCCAGAGATTCAAATGATAAAGGGCATCAGGCGGCCATGTTGGTGCCCCAACAAAAGAAGCTAACAAGGCATCTATTGTTTAAGCTATGACGTCACGTGAAAGCCAGCAATCAGTTAACATTAAGCGATTACTCGATACATGCGCAGTACCATGACATAGCCCCTTTAATTCAAGAAGCCTGAGGAAATCAGTGCCAAACGATGGGTTACCAAAACACAAATTAAGGTTCAACACGAGAATTGCGTTACTAAACACCGTCCCGCTGGTTTGGTGTTATTTCATCTGATTATAAACTTTACCTTTTGTACAATGTACATATGTAGTTTTATACGTTAATCCTTCAGGATTTTTGCTGAAATCATTCCTTATGTTTTCAAGAAGCCGGTTTGTCAAATATATGATTCTCGCAGTATCTCAACAACCAGGGCTGGACACTAACGCAGGTCAACTGGCCATTAATTGGCCTACCAAAAAAGCCCTCTGGCCTACATAAATTTGGGAAAACTGACCTGAAAAGCTACTAAAATCTGAGTGAATAAACTGTACAAAGGACCAGTTGTTCATAAAGTTAGTGTCAAGCCCTGACAACCCCGGAGTGTCACGCCGTGAACGTCATAGGAAGTGTGACTTATTCACCACACCGCTTCTCAACAATGGAAAAGGACTGCGAAGGAAACTAATCTGGAGTTATTTTTATTAAGTATTGCTCCAGATAAGAAGGGAACGGCTAAACGGCAAGTAATGTAAACTTATGTTAATTTTCTGTTGTTCTTTCTCGTAATTTCATTGGTTGATTGGAAGACCATAGAAGTAATGCACTTTCATTAGATCATTTTTGAAGTTTAAATTTATTTTTGATAAAACTTATTATGTGGGAATGTTATCAAATTTCAAAGATCTTGTGTTTTCTCCTTTTGCCATTGGCTAGATGGTGTGTTGTTTACGTTTTCATAGTATAAATGGCCAACAGCATACAGTTTCCTACAATTTTCGCTTGTAACTTTGACTGAGGACATCTGAGACCGCACTGAAGGCATATTCTAGCAAAATCGTATGTACTTCGGGCAAAGCGTAAACAACATGAAACTCCAACTGCGAAACTCGCCCACTTCGACTTTCATTATAGAACCATTTCCTCCTGATCGGCTGTAGCACACGCTGTTAGGATGTTTAGGGTTTCGAGGAAGGCTACTTGATCCTTCAGCAGTGCAATCAGTGAAGAGATATCAACTACAATAAATGCTCTCTGGGACAAACAGACGCGGCCTGATGGCGATATTTTCACAAGTTCACTCGCAACGAGTGGAGGAGCCATTTGAAAAATCAAGGACTTTCCATAACCCGTAGGCTATATAGTTTACAAACACATTTCTCCTTTATAAAGTATAGACGTGATTTCTCTTGACGTGGATACAGCTTTTCCACATGAAACAGTATACAACAATTTCAAACAGCATTTAATTGCAAATCTTTGATCCAAAAATATTTACGGCGTGAAATGAATGCACATTATTATAGAATTGACCTATCAAAATCACTACCGCGATTTCGGGGTAGTGATGTCATTGGACAGCATTATCGGCTAATTAATTCAGACGTCTCACTTGGGGAATGAACCCTGGAACGAGCTGAGGAGGCAGCTATATTTCAGGCTATGAAAGGCCATGTCCATTTATTAAATACCGTCTGTGCACTTTTAAAAATAAATTAAGTAATTACAATTTGCTTGTAAATTAAAATTAGGCAAAATTCTGCTGTTCGGTAACAATAGGCTATTGGTACCGTATTGGTAAAATTTTCTGTTTTTCATGTTGAGCCAAGAGACCATCACCTAAGAGAACCGATCCCCCATACTAGCCTCTCTCCCCATGATAGTCTGCGCCGATTTATTTTTAGCTTGCATAAATTAGTTGGACTATTTTTACCACTCTATCGGATTGGTTGTGGGTGTCACGTGTCCGAATGGCCCGGCGGGCGGCGAGAGCAGAAGAATGCATTCAGTGTTTTACTCAGTAACCAAAGCATTCACAATTTTATACTTTCACGACAGTTACTCTACAGATTCATATTGATTACGATGTTACAAAAGCATGTCCGATTATTTACGATATTATAGGTTCTATTTCTAATTTCTTTAGCGAATTGTAAGCGTCTGTTTACGATAATTCCAAACTCAGTCAGTCAGTGTTTCAGATTAACTGGATTTATAATTTCGCAAAATTGTGGTCAAAAGTCGATGCGTGCTTGCTTGCATAATCTAAACGTTTCTAAAATTATTAGCATGAAATAGAGCAAATAACCCGGTCAGTTTCCTAGGTATGCTATCTAGCTATACATTAATATGAACTACAGGGAACGAGTATTTATAAGGTAAGCGAAGTTTCAATATAAACAACGATACGGGATTGTTAATTTATTCTAATTTTTGGAAGACTTTCCATGCTCGCTCCGGCTACGAACTGAACGGAATACGGCTTCATTTCCTTTGATAGTTTCACGAAATTCAGGTCACTCCAGTTTCTTTTCACGGCTTCCAGGTCACATCCGAATTTCGTACGGGTCTGGCTTAATACTTATGCCTACAGTTTCCCAGTCAAATCCAAACGGCAATATTTTTAACGGGTTTTCAAATTACACTCCGTAGCTTATATTAAATTCAAAGTTCATTTTCTCGAGTCTTCAAGTCAGATCAGGTCAGATCCAGGTCAGATCCGCCCCATACCCGTCCGGGTAGTACGTTTAGGGAGCAACACATAATTCAGAGCCAGTTTTGAAGCTTCGCATCCATCGCCCCTAATCAAGGTTGAATTCATGAGATGAGCGATGAAATCCGTGAGGAGCTGGAACCGAATCTTAAAATAGCATCGTGACGTCCACTGAGCCAAAACTAGATTGGCGCAGACTATCATAGGGTACGAGATCAGTTCTCTTAAATGATGGTCTCTTGGTTGAGCACATGCCCCTTAAAATATTAATAATATTTTTTTATGAAAATGACAAAATCCACTTAAACTATGTTTTAAAACTTGTACTTTCCTTTTATGTGAAAACAGTTTGTCCAATCAGAAGAGCCCAAAACAATTACCAAGAAAGTAAAAAAAATTAAATTGTTTCCCACCTTGTTTGTCATACATGTATTTAACCCTTTGTTGACTCAATTGGTGAAATCCAGAGTGCTAACTCAACCCTCCCCCCTCAGTTCAAGTTTGGCTAGCCCGGGGTAGTTAAATACTGCTGACTTTTTAAACCAAGGGCTCAAACGTTCCCCATGATGCCATTCGGCAGAATTCTACGGACTCGGCGGCGGTGAGTATGGTTTCTTCTGTAGGTTTTCCAATGAAATGTGCTCTAATTTTGGACAAATAAGCCACTGTAAGAGAGCTAGAGGACATCATTAAGTCTGAGGACGGCTGAAAAGTACTTGGTTTGCTATTAGTAGGCCTTGTGAGGGGTTTCACAGGATTTTTCTGTTGTGTTTGTGCTTTGAGACATATGAAATAATTCTTCACTGAAACCGTTGAATTTCTGCAGTTGGTCGTCTTTCCCCCTGCTCAACCTATTAGGATGTGTTTTTGTCACTTTAAAGCAACGGCTCGAGTCCAAATCACCGCTCTTGGTTGTAGGGGTAAAAGAATTGTAAAAAAACCTACAGGAGTCCCAGAGGGGGAACCTTGTCGATTTTCGTCCATTACCCAGCATGCAATTGGAGGTGGGTGCAGGAAAACATGGTGGAGAGAAATGCAGCGTGCTTCACAGTCGCTTCGTGTGTTTTGTGCCAAAAAAAACTGGTGGTTGGAGAGATTAAGGAAGGTACTGTAACAACGGAGTGCTGACTTAGTGTTTGCTTTTGATTTGAATTGCGAACGGGAAAGGTTTTTTGAGCCGATTTTCAGTTCCTAAAAATTTGCGAAAATCAAAGAAACAAGACAAGATCTCCAAAACTTTTTCTCCAAAGTGGGGAGTCAACCGAGCGCTGTTCATAGCTCTGGCTTTTAAGTAATTCATCCCTTGAAGTAAAATCGCAACATCGTACTTCTAGCATGTCTAGATTTGATGCAATAATTTTTTCCAGTTACATGCTTCATATTGTCAGTTGGGTGAAATGAGTGTTTTCACTATTAAATGAAATTCCAATCTGTTAAAAAAAAAAGAATTATATCCATCTTCAAGTTTTGATAGATTTTGATGTCTAAGCCAATGAGGTGGACGACTGGAACAATACCACAATTAGCACCTTTCTGCATTCCTTGCCATTGGACTGCCTAATGCTCTTAGCCATATTTAAAAAAATGTATTATCTGTACAAATGTACTTATAATATGTACGATAGATAACTTAAATCCCTGTAAAAACGTAGTGTAGGTTTGTCTTGGTGGAGAAGATAAACACTGGTACATGTATAATCAACTGAAAGTTGTGGAGGTCGGTCTCGTTGGGGAAGATAAACACTACGGCGGGTGTAAAGTACAGGTCAGGTCACAGGTCAGGTTGTTAAGTAATGGTCCAGATAAGAACTGTAGTAGAATCTATTGTTCTGCGGCAATGAGCCTCCCCCACATCCGATTTTGCTTGAATATGCCTTAAGTGCTTTAGGAGGTATCTACAGTCCAAACTACATCTCGAAAATAAAGTATTTTTATGCCATTGGCTCTTTTTTTCTGTGAAAAGGCAGAGAAGCCACCATCCAGCCAATCGGATATAGAGAAAACAAAGGATTTTTCAATCGCAAATTTGAGAACCTTCCCACACACGATATTCTTCGAAATTCAACCATAGTTAGTGTGATCAAATATAAATTCAAACCACAAAAAATATCGAATGAAAATGTATTATTTCGATGCGTTTCTATTGAATTTGTAAGTATCAACCAATGAAATTACGAGAAAGAATAATAGAAAATTAACACCTTTTAACATTCCTTGCCGTAGACACTACAGTTCTTATCTGGACCATTACTTAATTCTAAGACAAATCCTAACCCTCGGACGAGTTCACAGGTAACTGTCGCTTTGAGTGCTAGCGCTTTGTCAGAGCGAAATAGTACATACATGTACTAGATGTGAGTATAAGAGGACTCACTTTTTAAAAATTACTTTACCGACAGAATGGTGAGAGAGGAAGAAGCAATGTCATATTCAATACAGCCCTTAGCACGATATTTGGTGTTAAGAAGTACGCAGACGTCCTGAGTAAGATTGTAAAGGACAGGGACATCAAAGTGAATTTCCTTCACAATCTCATTGAAGTGAAGTCAGATACAAAAGAAGCTGTTTTTGAGGTGCTGGATCCAAATGTCTCCCCACAAGAGAAGTTCAAAACATTTGAGGTTAGTCATTTTCTTTAGTTCATACCTGTATTAAATATTCTGTTGTTATATGCTCGATCGAGGGAGGGACAAGCATGTTTTTTTAAAAGAATAACACTAAAATACAATGTGCATGTAATTGACTAAATATTCAAGGATCATGCATCGAGTTTAATTACAGTTGAACATCATATTTATTGTTTTAAGTATCCCACATGGAAGAAGCGAGTTTCAGAAATGAAGAGAACATCTGTATTGAGCCATACAATGAGTAAGGTACAGGGTTATAACAGGCATTGTGCCCTGCTAGGGACTAATGACCTGCCATAACCCGGTGTGCCAGGGGACAGGTTAATATATTCGGCCCTGACCCTCATCAGCATGCCCTTCTAATTTTGCCTCTTGCATGGTCATTGAGGGATAATAATTTAGAACAAGTTTGCGTACTAAAGATTTAGAGATTAAACGTCCCTGAAAAAAAAAAGAAAACTGAGGTGATCATGGTATTACTTAAACAAGGTCCCGCACTATAAAGGGAAGACGCTCGCCCTTTGGGATTCGAAATTTCAATTTCAGAACAGTCCAACAAGAAAGCAAGTACTCTTTTCTCCTGTTAGTATACTAAATTGCTGAAGATAAATTAAAATAAGCCGAGAAGAAGATAGTTGATCAGTTATGCCTGTCTATTGCGTTTTAGAACCGTTTCCAAACTCTAGTGTATTTTAGATATTCAAGTTTTCAATTTGAATTTCGCGCGATACCAAATTTCGGAGATCACTCAAGCGGAGCATTACATGTTACAGAGCTTTGAATAGAGATGTTCACTTGACAAAGGCTAATTGACAATGAAGGTGTCTTCAACCTGATTTAGATCCTTTTATAGTACGGGTCCTTGTTTAGTATCATAATCACTGGTTAATTACTAGTGGCTGAAAGTCACACTTCAATGATACATACAAGCGGTTGTTTATTTTCAGTACTCATTTCTTCATGTGACACCGCCAATGAGTCCGCCAAAGTGCCTCAGAGGAAGCCCAATATCTGATGCGATGGGTTTTGTGGATGTCAACAAACTCACAATGCAACACAAAAAATACGGCAACATATTTGGTATTGGCGACTGCACGAATTCACCCAATGGCAAAACAGCAGCAGCGGTAGCTGGACAGTCAGGTGTACTGAAGAAAAACCTGTTTAACCTGTTGGAGGGCAAGCCAATGACAGCACAGGTACTGTATACCGGTGGTCTCATCCCAGAGAAAGTCGGAAAAAAATATTGGCTTCCTGTATCTTCTTGGTTGTATGTACAGTATGACCTCCAAAGTTAAGCTCACTTGCCTAGAAAAGCTAACACATTTTAAGCAAGCAGTTACCCTGCTAGCAGCACTGGCTTCCCATCTTTTCTTAGCTTTTTCTCCGGGACTTTTCCCTGTTTGGTTTTTCGACAGACCCAAGAACAGCACAACGAAAGCGAAACATGGGAAAGCGCGAGAAAGATGAGAGACCTTTGCTAGCAGGGTAGCCAGCAGTAGTAGAGAGGGACCGAATTAGCCAGGTTTTTGTGGCGTTATGTTAATTTTTGTGGCGCTCTCATTAATTCAATGACGTCACGGGGGTGAATACACAAGGAAAAGGCCTCAACCATTAAGTTTTATAAAGACCCTCACTCGTACAGTGAAAGTCCTTAAAAAGACCTTTACGGGAAATCTCAGTGCATAAGATGAGACTCAGGGTTGCTCAACCAACGGTCTAAGTGCAATGACTCGAGGAGCTCGAAGACAAAGGCCCCTTGGCTCACAGTTATTCATACGCAACCAGCCTAACATTATGGGACCCAAATTTTCGCTCCATATTCCAACTGTGCATGTCGGTGATGCAAAACGTAGCTATAAACAAATAATTTTTCGCTTTTCATCTAAATTTCTGAAAATTATTATCTTTTAGAAGTAATGTTTTTGAAGCCGTTTAATAAACTCGCAGCACGTGTTTTATCAGATCTAAAAACGCTCGGGCTGCGCCCTCGTGTTTTTATATCTGATAAAACACTGCTACTCGTTTATTAAACTATACATAATTGAGAACATGAGAGAATTGTCAAAGCACAAGCCGAAGGCGCGTACTTTCAAATGACCAGAGTGTTTTATGATAGTATAAAACATGGGTTTAAGGCTTCTTTATCTGTTTTATAATATAGATTTACACGCGCGATGAAAGGAAACCGCCAGTTTAAAACAATAAAACACGGCAAACCATGTTATATACTCTGATAAAACATGGCTTTTTAGCCAATCAGAGCGCGCGTACTATCGTATCTATATTATACAATGTTATAACTATACATATGTCATGTACATACATTGGCTAGTAGATGATCTGGCCTACAGTGATAGTTGTCGGATGCAAACTATCAGCTGTTATAGTTCACAAACTATCAGACATTATAGTCCACCACATAATGTTGGCGCGCGCTCATTGGCTAAAAGCGATCACGTGACAGTTGTCCGCGGAGGCAAAGTATCAGGCGTTATAGTTCACCACAAAATTTTGGCGCGCGCTCATTGGACAAAAGCGATCACGTGACGTGATAGTTGTCGTCCGCGGAGGCAAACTATCAGGCGATAGTGCCCGTTGAGCATGAAAGTCAATTTTGTGTTGAACAATAACGCAAATAGACTGTGTTTGTCTCGGACCTATCGGCTGATAGTTTCCCTTGGAAATTTGATGTTCTTAAAACTAGCATATAAGCCCTCGAACTTCGTTCTCGGGCCTATATTTGTTTTAAGAACATCAAATTTCCGCGGGCAACTATCAGCCGATAGTTCCTCGACGGACACAGTCTATTTGTATAATAGTGCCCGCTGAGAGCGGAAGACAATTTTGTGATGAACAATAACGTCAAATAGAGTGTGTTTGTCTCGGAACTATCGGCTGATAGTTTCCCTTGGAAATTTGATGTTCTTAAAACTAGCATTTTTCCGCGGAACTATAAGCCGATAGTTCCTCGACTGATAACTATTTGTATAATAGTTCCTCGGCGGACACACTCTATTTGTATAATAGTTCCACGACGGACACACTCTATTTGTATAATAGTCGCCCGTGGCCACTATTAAAACTTTTGTGTTGAACAATAAAGACATTGGCGTATTTAATGCTAATTATGTATCTACATGTCTATTCGTATGTCTATTTTACAGTACGATGGTTACACATCCTGTCCTCTGGTAACTGGATATGGGAAGCTAGTCCTGGCAGAATTTGACTTTGAAGGCAATCCACTGGAAACATTCCCCTTTGATCAGGGCAAGGTACTTTAATCATTTCTTTCAGTGTTACCATGACAACACTAACAGCACTGCACACTCGTAGGAAATAACTCTAAAGGTACAGACACACACTGCAACATTGCGATCAATATTGCCAGCAATTGTTGTTCACGCGGTGCAAGTTGTTGTGCGCAATGTTCCTACTTCTGCTTCTTATGTTGCAACGTGTATCCGTACCTTAATAGGGAGCTTAAAGGGGCCGTCTCACCCACAGTGCTTAGCGTGCTTTTGTTATTGTTTATATCCGGGACTTTGACCCTTATTCACGGCGGGAAGCTCACGAACTAAGCATATTCTTTATGTTGGTGACATCGTGATAATTTTGATTTGAACATGGATGACCTTGATGAAACTAACAGTACCTTACAAGGTGAATGTGAAGCCAACAAAGTGTTATACAGCAGTACTTGGCTGTACTATAACATTTACCGCTCACCCGTCGCTGCTATAAACAGAGAACACTCTCTCCGGGTAATACTAATATTTATGAAAGCGAGAGGTTTCTCTCCGGTTTTATTTTTACTTGCAGACAGAGAGAGAGAAAGAGATCTCCTAGCAGGCAATCTCGTTGCTGGCAGTAGCAGAGAACCAGTTCAAGAGAGAACAGTGAACGAATTACAGCTCGATCGTTTCAATTGGAAATTATTATCACGGCGGCTCTGTTGTGCGAGTCATAAACTTTGATCGATCATCTCGGCGAAATCATGGCGTGAAAGCCCTTCGAAACCAGAGAGAGACCTGTTTCCACAAGTTAAATGCCGAAGCTCTCAAAATGATTTTAGGAAATTGCTCAATTCTTTTCGGGTCGACCAAGCGAATTTTTGTTGCCTATAATATTTTGTTCACTATAATATTTACCGCTCACCCGTCGCTTCCAAACCCTGTCATCAGTACTATAAACAGAGAATAATAATTATGAAAAGAGAGGTTTCTCCCCTCGGTTTTATTTTTCCCTAGCAGTAAATCTCATTCCTGGTGCCAGAGAATCAGTTCAAGAGAGAACAGTGAACGAATAACAACTCGCTTGAATAGGAAATTATTATCATGCAGCTCGACGGCTTTGTTTGTCAAATTTCGTGCGAGTATAAATTTCAAATTATCAACCCGATGAATCCGAAAATCTCGGCAAAATCACTGTCTAAAAACCCGAATTCCGCCCTTTGAAACCAGTGAGAGACCTGTTTCCACAAGTTAAACGCCAAAGCCCTGAAAATGATTTTAGGAAACTGTTCTTCAAGTGGAGTTTTGTTGCAAATTGTGGTCACGTAAGCCAGCCACGGTGTTGGCTCAAAGATAGTAGATACTCGAACTAAGCGCTAATATATCTTTACATATAAATATTAATGGTCAGAATAGCTTCTCCATGTTGTAGGTGGAAATCGTGGACACAAACGGACAATTGTTTCCTTTCGTTGAGGACGAACGAGACTGGCACCATCAGAGAACTACGGCCACCTGAAATAAAACTAAAATTTGCATGACCAAATAATTTAAAACACTTAAATAAGAGGCTCAATAGGAAGAGCAATAAAAAAGGTTCAACCTAGTATGATTTTTTTGACGATAGCTGGAAGGATGGCAGAGATGTAGAGAAGATTAAAATCACTGCCATAAAAGTCTGGATTTCGATGGCATCGAAAATGGCCGCAATGCTATGTGAGCGCGCTAAGCACTGTGGGTGAGACGGCCCCTTTAAGCAACCAGGACGACGACGGAACGTAGAAAAGTGTTTTCTCCCGAAATTTGGAGTTTAGTATTTCCTTTAGTTGCCTTTAGGTGTCTTTTAAAACAATATTTTCGAAAAATGTGATCAGGACAGAGTTCCGTTAAGGGCGATCGATAAACGGTGTGATTTACATTCGCGTTCTCCTTTGAACGTAAAGTGTATGGTTTTACGTTCTGTTTTTTAACGTGCAGTTATGCACGTAATGCATTTTCACGTGCAGTTATTGTATTTGTAATTAAGGCTATTGTTTTATGCCGTCGACCTTGACGTCGTCGTCGTGGTTGCGTAAGATCCCTAATAATAAATAGAGACCTCGCGCAACAAGGACGGCGACGGATGTGACCACGGGACGTAAGAAAGTAATAACAGCAACCAACAGCAGCAACAATATTTAAAGAGGGTAACACCGAGCTAACACGAAGTTAATTAGGGTGGCCCTCTATAGTCATAAATTAAAATAAAAGATATACATGCTAAAAACTACATATAATGCTGGTTTGCACGTGACGTCATAGCCGCCATGTTGGTGCCCTTAAACAATAGATTCCTCGTTAGCTTCTTTTGTTGGGGCACCAACATGGCCGCCATGCCCTTTTGTCATTTGAATCTCTGGGGATTGAATGAAAACCAGCAATGGTGAGTCTAAAAAAATTAAGTACCCGTTTGTCAACATCTCATCTCGTTTCAGAGATATTCAGGTTTTTGTAATATGCAAATGAGATGACCTATGATGTCATGTTGGAGACATCACAAAATGAAGAACATCTCTGCAAATATTGGGTAAGAACTATTGAAACTTTGCACATATGTGGTACTTTGGAAAATACACATCGTTGTACAAATTATATTGTTGCCATGGAAACACTCTGGCCCCAGGCTTCCTCTACAAATAATACAAACCTCCCTAATATCTCCTTTGTCAAACACAATTTTTTTGGTGTGGATCCAAAATAAGATTTGGAACAATGTAGGCATTGTATGTGAGTAGTTTAAGCAACTTATTTTTTTATAACAAGGAAAGAAATTGGAATTTTATGTTCAAGCTGAAAGGTGCGTGGGGCCATGAGTGTTTCCATGGCAACACCATAATTTGCACAGTGATGTTTACTTTCCATAGTGCCATACATGTGCAAAGTTTCAATAGTTTTTTACCCAATATTTGCAGAGATATTCTTCATTTTGTGATTTGTCTTCAGGCTGTGCAACCAACATGACGTCATAGGTCATTCATTTGCATATTACAAAAACATGAATATCTCTGAAACGAGATAAGATGTCGACAAACGGAAAATGTTATTATTCCTCATTTCGAAAGCATTTTAACATTAGATCAACTTAATTTTCGCTTCATATGCATTGATATCTGCTGGTAGATCCTTAACGCCATTAAAGGAAAACGATTTGTGTCCAGTTTTAGTAGAGTACTTGGGTATACTGACGTCATTGTTAGCAGCTTGCCTAGTATTTACAGTGTATAGTTATCTGACATACGTCAATCTATTGTAAAGATAATCAGGAGCGCGCTTATTTACCGGCTTATACATTAGGATTATTATGAAATAATCAATACGCTGTTACAGTCATCCATTGTAACTTATTAAACATCTCAATTGAAGGTATATCTTGTGGGTATTTAACATCTAAAATAACCCTAGCTGTATACTTGTTAAGTCTAGTGACTCGATTAATAGTGATTTTACTTAACCCGTGAAATAGATAGTAACATTATTACACTCTAATTCTTTTGTTCTCTTTTGTGTTGATCTTGGTATTACACACTAACTAATAAGGTGCATAATCGCTCCACACGCAACTGTGGGATATTGCAAATCCCCATTTCAGAACTGCTACAGGACAACGGTCGTTTCATTACAGAGCTGTAAAGATCTGGAATAACTTAGACACAGATTTACAACAGGTACCGTCACTTCGTGCCTTTAACCAAGTTAAAAGATCAGATGATCAAGGCATTTTTATACAGTACGTCTTAGACAATTGTCTATTTAGTAATTACAGTTTTTAGGTCTTAACAGTAAGTAAGTAGATTAACATTTACATTTTAAACATTTACATAAGTTATATATTGTTTACTACTTTTTAAATAACATTTTAAATATATTCTTAATTAAACCATGTAATTATATGTTGAAAAGCCCTTTTGGGAGCATATAATAAAGTATGTATGTAACTAATAGTTTCTGTTTCACGGGTCAAGTAAAATCACTCTATTGACACATGCATAATCAAAAATGGGTTGGATTAAAACCTTACAAAAAGATTGTCTAGCACAGAACGGTAGGAAGACCTTGATTAATTTAAGTAGTGCTAATCTTTTAGATACCCTGGCTTACAAATATTATCAATGTGCAAGTTCCAACTTAGGCTCTCATCATTTACAAGACCTAAGAGTTTTTGGCTGTCCATGTTCTTTATCGTAGATCCGTTGTGTGGAAGACTTAATCTTTGTCCTCGTAGACGTGCAATGTTTTTCTTTGTAGCAACGCCCATTGTCACGGTCTTGGCAACGTTTAGTGCCATACCATTGTAATCCTGTAATCCATGCCGAGATGGGCTCCAATTTAGCTACTATTCATCTTCTGCAAGGTTCACTGGGGTATCAGACCCCGAAAAAAAAAATTATTATTGTATAAGCACGGTCACAAATTAATTCAGAATTTTATGCCAACGAATGAATCTCGATACGACATGAAATTATTATTTCTGCAGGAGCGGCTGTCAATGTACTACATGAAAACGGATATTCTACCGGAAGTTTACTGGACCGGACTTATACAGTAAGTATATTGACATAGCTAACATTAGTTAGGTATTGTCTCCACTGGAGTTTGAGCTAATTAAAATATTTGCATGTTACTTACTGGCGAGATGATCCATAAGGAGTAAAACTTTGATCTTGGTCTGAATCCACAGGAAAAGGTGTTTTGGATACAGACCGACCAAGGCTCATAAATGCCGTTTAATTTATTTTCCCCTTGGCTAGTGATTTTTATTTTACTTTGTTCTATTGTCAATTATATTACCCGCTACATTTGTCAGTCTTGAACAAGCATAAGTGAAACTGAAAAATGTTCACCCACAAATCACAGGCAATTTTCTACAGATTTCCCCCTTCTTAGGCTGTGTGCCAGATGTTCAATGCTAGGGAACATTTATTTAGGGATAATAATCTTGTCAATATCTTGATTCTGGATGAGAAAACACTGGACCATTCAGTCCAGCCAATCTGATCATACAATTTCAATGGTTCCAGTTCCAATTTATTTTAAGTAGATATTACAGTAAGAAATAAATGCAATGTTACAGTACTGCAAGGTTCATGCAGTCTTTAAAAGCCTTGAATTTGATTGGGAAATGTGTTGAAAAATAGTCCTTTGGAAATTTCTTGGTGAGCACAGTTTTCAGATTTTTTTTAGGAAAACTAGTAATTTGTTAGAAGTCAATTTGGTTTCGTGGTAGTTGACAAACGTAATAAGGACAAGTCTCTCAGCATGCAGCTGCATGGTCTTCACACACTGTATGAAGTAGACTGGAGTTCTTGAAATTAAAAATTCGCCTTTGAAAAATCCTCAACTTTTGTTAGCTAAAGCCATGCGAATCATCAACTGGTCATGTGAAGGGTACAGTTTTCCTTAAATGGGTTACTCCACTTTCGCGTCAGTGTTTCAAGTGTTAAAGACAATCATTCGATATACTCATACACAATCATATGCAAAATTTTCACCACTTGGGGCGGTTCATTTATTGTGTCACAGGGGGGTGGTGGTTTTATGGGGAGGGTAAACATTTGAAGCATCTGGATTTTAGGGGGCAAGTTTTTCGTAATTTAAAACCTGAGAGGGGTATTGTTTTCACCTGCCACTGGGAGGGGGTACATTGTTAAGCAGTAAAATTGTGTTAAATGGGTACGTCGAATGATTGCTCTATGCACGTAACACTGAAATTGGTTGTAATGATTATTCACATTACCTTTTTATGTTTTAATTGCAGAGGTTTGTGGCCTGGAGTAGGCACAGTAAGAAGGGCCCTTCACCTTGGATTCAAGAAATAAGCAGTCCAAGTTGCTTATACTGCGTAGTGATGCAAAGAGAGCAGTCAGGTCTTTCCATTGTGAAGACGTAGAGAATCCTGTCTTCATAGTTTAGAAATCTTGACCATGAAACAGTGGATAAGGGACGCCATTGCTCAATTTTTGATGTGCCTTGCCTCCCTTCCATTCCCCCTCTAGCTTACTATGGTCCCGAACACACCGCGGCAAAACGGTATGCTCCGCTGGCCGAAAGAACGAAGGCTCTGCTATCGAATACAAATAATTTTATAACTTAGTGAACTCACAGTGAATTACAAATTAAGAAAACTTCACCTTGTTAAAGTCTTAGGCTCATCTTTTAAGTAGTTTTCTTATTTTTTGACAAAACAGTCCACAAATGGATACTTTTTAGCAAAAAAATTAAAATCACGGGTATGTGCCTGTTGTTTCATTTCAGTTTTTGCGGGAAACTGGGGGCGGCCGCGCGCCGACAAGAAATAGCAAATATGCATGCGCGTAACGTTTTGCCGCGGTGTGCGGTGTTGCATTAAAATTGGTGATCAGCCAGCCCTGATCTCCAATTAATGACTTGCCCCTAACTGGTTTCTGTGTAAGCTAGTGTAGGTCTAGGGAGGGAGGATATCTTAGATGCAGATGAGGAAATCATAAGAGTTCACCGGTACTGGGAACATTTTCAAACAGGCATTCAAGTCTGATACATGGTAGCCTCTGGTTGTTGTGTTTTGACTCACTTCGCTTGAAAACCACAGGGAAGAATGGGGCGAGTACAAGGCATTTATCGCGGTTGATACATGAGAAGTTGTGGATGATGTCATTGATTATACATACAGTCAGACTTACTAAAATGGTATTTACTGGCTTTAACAGAGTAGTAGAAATGACATGTTTAACCTGTTAAATTAATACTAATACGAAGCTATGTATGTATTGGTAATCATTAGTGTGCAAGTTCAATTAACGATCAATAGTGCGAGTGATGTTTGCAAATTCTACACGAGCATATTAATCGTTAATTGAACGTTGCACACTAACGATTACCGGTTAATAATATTAGATGCAAAAATGAAAAGGTGAATTGAATTACCTAGTTCTTGCATCGAAATAACTGTTTGTATCGAATGAACTATGTTTGCACTGCTGTTAGTGATTAACATGTCTGTGCTCAACCAATCAGAAATGAGTATTTTTGTATCTCTGTTATTAGGTTGGTTAGAGTGATTTTACTAAACCCGTGAAATAGATAGCGTATTACAAAATTTTACACTCTAACTATTTTGTGTTTATCTTGGTATTACACACTAAGTTTCTGTTTCACGGGTCAAGTAAAATCACTCTAGCACTGCCATGTAGTTGTTGGAAATCTACAAAATATTGCTAGTTACCTTCTTTCGTTATAGACTCAACCAACACGACCGCCATGTCTCCGTTATTTGAATTTTTGGGCATTGATTGCAAACCAAGAACAGAGTCTGTTTCTTAAATTTCAACATTAAATTTTTGATTAATATGTTCACTCAATTCAATACCAAAAAATTTTTAACGTGGTCAAAAACACTTAGCTATATAAGGGATGCCCCCATGGGAGCAACCCAGCTATTTTACAGGTTTGCCACAACAAAAAGAAAATTAGATAAAATACGTTATATAATAAGATAGTTGTATATTTCATTTGCAACTCTAAAATAAGTTTAAATATTATTAAAAATATGAGATAACAATTTCTAAGGTGAATAATATTAGAACTAATATCGAGACAGTGGTTGAGTACACACATGATATTCTATAAATCTAACCAATCCAGTAAAATCTAGTTTTGTTAGATTTTTTCAAAAACTATTGTAGTTATCTAGCTTTCTTAGGTGTCTGGTATAGAGTTCCACAGCTTCAAATGTCTATGGAAATTTAATGAATAATGATGTACATGTAGGGATGAATAATGATGTAGGAATACATTTGAAGATCTGGTGTTTCTGGTGGTTTTCTGGGTAAAATGTACCTGCTTCATTCTTATCAGCAGAACCCAAGGCAACATAGGCCACATAATGACCAGTACGTGAAACAATTGATTTCCCATGCCTAGCCTCTCAACTGAGCAGCTTCAGAACGAGTTTAGATGGGAGAAAAAAAGTGTTATTCTCATGGGACTCGACAGGACACATGTCATAAGAGCAAATACTTACTTTCGATAAAGTCAAATCAACAGTTACAATTTGAAGTGACAGCGGGGTTCAAAACACACAACTTAGCATATCTCAATTACAGTTGATTTCCGGTGTTAACGCTTCATTGGACTCCAATGTATGCATGCCTGTTTCGGGAGAACAAGTTTCTTAATAAAATATTGGGAATTTACCGGGAAATTATTGATATATAGGGACAAACTGAAAATAAATCTGGACAACGTTTGAGAAAACACGCCACAGCTCAAACCGTCTTCAGTGGCAAGACCACAATAGATTTATCAAACTGACGTACATCTCAACATTTTTGTTACCCAATATATTTTTCCTGCCAAAAAGCTACTCTGTTTTCTTCTAATACTTCTAATTCTTAACTGAGCGGAAGCATAGGTATACTAATCATGATAATACAATCAATATGAATACCTTTTTATTGTAGCCTTAGTATTGTCCCTCAGTATTGTACACTGAATTGAAGATGACTGAATTTCTAACGATCACGGTTTCTGGGAAACCCCCACCCCTCCCCCATACTTCACCCTACCTTTAAAGTGTCACTACGACGAAATTTGACCATTTCTTTTGCCACTTTTTTGTATTCCATAAGAACAAACAGTGGCAGAAATATCCAAATCAGTGAAAAAAGTTTGAAAGGGGCCAATTAGACCACACATTTTAAAGAGAGTTTACCGTCAAAATCACGTCCGCCATTACTCGAATCCGTTCCCGTGGGCGAGGAATGCCTGGTCATTTTTTAGCGTATGTGACGTCATACACTTAACGCATCGTTCTCAAGTTGCTTCGAACCCATACATTTCTTCTTATATTGTCGACAAACTCGCACTGCGAATTTTGCTGTGGTTTAGTAAATAACGACCTAAAATCTGCATCAGATTCTTCAGAACATAGTAATGTGTCTTTCTGTTTAAATTTATTGCCGAATGTTGATGATTCAGGGGGAAATAGAGCCGCTGGCGACCGAGTTGAAAGAGTCGCTAAAATCGCTTGAGAAGTGGCCTGCTAGTAAGTGCTAGCTAGCAGAGGTTTCTTATCTTTTTGGGGTAATTTTTTCCCAGGGTATTTTCCCTGGTTCGGCTTTCAGGTTGTGCTGTTACTGGATCCGGGCTACAGGGAGAATTCAGCGGAGAAATCACTAAGGTAATGATCAGCAGTTTATAAGTCCTAAGTTTGTTCATTGTTTATAGTGAAACCCGGATTGCTAGTTCGTAAATGAGAGAGATCGAGAATTATCTGTGTCCCGGCAATAGATTTTCCAGCGAATCTACATTCTAAAATACAATGTAATTGCTATAAAATTAAATCGCTCTCTTGTCTAATATGAAATCGTGAATAATAAGAATTTACTAGAGACTAAAAAAATATAGGCTATCACAGAACCAAACTTCGCGCCCCGGCCGTTTCTGTTTGACACACAAACAACTGAAACAAGGTACTTCATGAAATAATATTGGTGGTTTTTTCTGTGGTTTATTGTCTTGAAAATAAAATTAGCAGTAAATTAAAAGGCATACTACATCGATAGGTTTATCTGTTTATAGGAAACAGCAATATGAGTTATTTATGATAAACTATGTTCTCAGCAAACGTAGCCGCTTATTTTTCGGTCAATCTATACTAGTACGGTCTTATCGGCTATTCCATGTGATACAAACAATTATGGAGAAGCTTCTGTCCTCAAAACGTACACAAACCACCTTGCACGAGGCTTGAAGAGAATTACAGACCGTATTCTTGGTACTCAACTAGAAGGCTTGAATTATTCATGTAGCGAAATGCCAGCTTTGTGGTTCGTTAAATTGCTAAAATATACAGTCCTGTACAATGCACAAACTTGAAGGATTATTTCTATTCAAAACTTTTGTTTGCTTTTCAAAGCGGGAAAATGGTACACTTTCTTACTACATATGTTAGTTCGCGTGAAGGTTTATATGGGAAGCTTTGACTGTGACATTTCCCAGTCAATGGTTGAAAGAATCAGTCTCGCCGGCCGGCTAATTTCAGAGCATTTTCTTGACTTTCTATTTTCGTTCTAAACATAGTTTTAAAAAAGCTCCAACTCGACGCGAATTTGTGCGAATTACTTCAATTTTTCACAGATTGTTCGCAATTTATATCGGCTAAAAAACAGTGTCGGCGATTTTTTTTATTTTTAAAAGAGGCGCTGAGAGCGATTCCCGCATCTATACTTGGATTGCGCGTTAGCAGTTTCACGAAGACCAAATATCTTCAGAACGGCTTCGAATTTCCACAATCGCCGACACAGTTTCGTAAACAAGGTCTGTGGGAATGCAGAAAAGCAAACAGATATTAAATTCATTAAATTGCCGTGGAGTTGGAGCTCTTGGAAACCAACTCGCTTGTTCGGAAAAGAAGTTTATTTAAAAATCGCACTTTTATCAAAATTACAAACCTTAGGCATATTGTTGTAGCCAATTTTATAGGCTTTAAATGAGGTATAATTTATCTAAATACGACGAATATTCGAGACGCTACTTAATTTTATCCGGAACAGTACCCTGAAGGTATACGATAACCTTAGTGTATGACGTCACGCACGCTAAAAAAATGACTAGGCATTCCTCGCCCACAGGAACGGGTTCGCGTAATGGCGGATGTAAAATTCAAGATTCGGAGTTTAAAAAATAAGACTTCCCGTCGTCGTATCGAAAAACGGTTTGAACTGGTAATAATATAGCCACTCTACTTTACGAATATGAGAAAAAAATTGATATGTCAAAATTTGATCGTAGGGGCACTTTAATAGTTAATCATTTATAAAACGATGCATATACAAGGGAGGGGTGGGTAGGTAGTTTCCCAGAAACCGGGAGACCATAGGGGCTGATCACAGTCGGGGACCCGGCTAAGCCACAAATCGAATTCGAATTTAGCGCGTTGGTTTTTTGTGGAGGGAGGAAAACTGGAGAACCCGGAGAAAAACTCTTGAACCAAGAGTACTAAGATACAAACAAACTCACCTCGCATATGGCACCATGTCCGGGGATTGAACCTGGGCCACAGAGGTGAAGGTGAATCATATGACCATATTTTTTTGTAGATCAAACCGCAAAACAGCAAGAAAAAAATTGTGCAGGGCCGGACGGCTTTTTCCGGCCCACTCACGCCATACACGTCCGGCCCGCATCACGTGACTTTTGTAAATGGTTTTGAAAGGAAATTGTGCGCGGTGCCGTATGGGTCATATTTATTATGCTTGAAGTCCATCACTGCTTTATGACGTCAGAATGAAAAAACCCGCAGCATTCCATGTAAATGACAGTAGAGAGCTAATGCTCTTCTAAAGCAGTGAATGAAAAGGACAGTAAAGTACGGAAAGGTCTCGAAAAATGACATAAAAAGGTGATTTCTGCAATATTGGAGGTTGTTTTAGCGATTTCTCCAACGTTTCAAGACACGGTTCATCATCTTGTGATATCAGAATGACGTCATAACTTCCTCTAATCGCTAAGCCATATCGTCATTGAAAAGAGCATCCAAAGTATTTTCAAAATGTCATTATTTGCCATTACACAGGGATGGCGGAGCGAAATAATAATAATTATTTTTATTAATCGAACCCGGGCACAGAGGCGAGAGACGAAGCACTTTATACGGCGGGTCTAGCGGAGTTTTTTTTTTATAAATTATAAAAGTACAATAATATTATCTGGCACCGTTTACGGTATAAAAGGGGGGAAAACGAGACAAACGTCTGCTTATGTGTAAATGAAACGAAATACCATGGACTTTTGGAATTCGCACAATCCAATACGCAATCAGTTGCGTAACTTACGCTCCGCACTAGTGACCACTTTTACCAGTATATAATCTAGTATACGGTTCTTTGCACCTTTTCTTTTGTATTGGTCAGTCTCTGTCTTTTCGATTGCGAGGAGCATTTTAATGCTAGTACACTTCGACAATTTAAAAGCAAAGTTGCTTTATTACCTGATACTGAGTTACGCTGTCTACTGTTTTAAAGGCTTTACACAGTTTTTAA
The DNA here is from genome assembly GCA_030867875.1 of Actinernus sp. WN-2022. Taxonomy (NCBI): domain Eukaryota; kingdom Metazoa; phylum Cnidaria; class Anthozoa; order Actiniaria; family Actinernidae; genus Actinernus; species Actinernus sp. WN-2022. Next base: position 61,169,910 of record JAOWCC010001501.1, on the reverse strand, counting down.
ACCCTCATTTTTTATACACTTGCAAAATGAATTTACAATTTGTGCATGATTTTTTATTGTAAATATATACACTATGCATAACTCGCGCGGTCACAACACGAAAGAGTCCGGTAGGTCCTCTGAAATGTGAAGTTGAAATACTAGCAGGAGGTATGAAACGTGTTGAACATGTTTCTTTAGTTGAAAAATGTTGCTAATCTGTCCTCATTTATCCTTTATTTTTCTTTATAGTACAACCGCCAGGCGCATAGCAAATTAACGGCATTGTTTCGCTGAACATTCGTTCAGTGCATTTCACAATCTCCCCGGGCGCTTCAATTTCAACATTCCAGAGGACCTACCGGCCTCGTTGACATGCTAGTTACCTGGACTTATGTACAGGGTCTATAATCTGTTTTCATGCGCCTGTCTTCTACTTGTAAATTTGAAGTTGAGGGTTGTAATGGCTCAGCGTATCAAAATATAATCTTATGAATGTATGTATGTAGGAGCATTTTAATAAGGCCACCAAAACGTCTCCCAAAATTTTATCATTAAATTAATCGCTTGCTTATCTACTTCGGAAACATGGAAGATCGATTATCCATGGCCATTGTGACAAAGTGCGAGGTCAGTAGATGCAAGAAAGGAGTATAACGATCAACGTCGAAATCCGTATTTTAGCTTTTTTAATCTGCCGTCCTAAAACTACAATCTTGGACAAAATGATTCGAGACATTGGTCGCTTTTAGAGACTGTCCTTTTAATTAAAACCCCTGCCCCTTCAATGTTGTTGTAGGAGCACGTTCGATCTGGAAGTTCATTCATGGGTTTGGGAAGCTGCAGCCAGTGTGTTAACTTTGCGTCCGCTATTTGTTTTCATATTAATAATAGCCTATTTTTATTAAAGAGGTTTGTGATTTGTCCACTGAGAAACTTAGAAACAAAAAGGTAAGTGCAATGGACTCGGTAACTAGATATTATCAAAACATCCAGGATGTTTTAGCACCTTATTTTGTCAAAGCTTTTAATGTGGTTTTGTATAGTGGAGTATTCCCGCGCGTGTGGTCAGAGGGTCTTATTGTTCCCTTACACAAATCTGGAAGTAGGTTAGATCCTGTTAATTATAGGCCGGGGGTATTTGTATCAGCAGTTGTTTACGTAAGTTTTTTACATACATTAATTTTAAATGTCCGCTTGAATACTTTGTGGAAGATAATAAAGTTGTGAATTAGTACCAAATTGGTTTTAGGCAAGGTTTTCGACCATCTAATGATCACGTGCTAGTTTTGAAAACGTTAATATATTTTTTACAAGAAAAACGGCAAACCGTTAATTGTTTGCATATTTCATTGATTTCAGGAAGGCATATGATAGTGTATGGAGGGAAGGATTACTTTTCAAGTTGATTCAGTATGGCTGTTGTAAACTTGAGAATGTTCCGGTTAGAGTCTTGCTGAAACTCTTTTCTTCGCTTGTAGCTCCAGTCTTGTTGTACAGTTGGGAAATTTGGGGCGTACACCTATATGGGGAAATATTTCTAGTTTCGATATTTTGACGAATATTTTTTTAAATGTTGTTAATGGTATCGAGAAGCTCCATTTGAAACTCTCTCTGCAAGCGTGTTTTAGGAGTCCACGCCAAAGCAATGAATCTGGCAGTATATGCAGAGTTAAGTAGGCCACCATTAATCTTACAATTATCTGTTTTAGTTATGAAGTTCTGGTTACGTTTATACGATCCTCGTTACAGTGAACTTTGGCCGGCAAAGCATCGCGATTTTGTATTAAGCTAAATTCTCAAAGAGTGATTATCATTTGCAATTATGCGTTTTTAACATTGTCACAATTTTGTGAAACACATAAAATCTAAGTTGTGGGATTTATTTTCATTTTTTTGGCAAACACGTAGATGAAAAGAAGTAGCCTAGTCCTAGAGAGAGTTGTTAGTATATACCTTGGCTCTATATGTTTCGATGGCAGTCACACCGCGGCAAAACGGTATGCTCCGCTGGCCAAAAGAACGAAGGCTCTGCTATCAAATACAAATTACCGAGGGTTTCAACTTTTTTAGTAAATAATTTTATAACTTAGTAAACTCACAATGAATTACAAATTAAGAAAACTTCAACCTGTTAAAGTCTTAGGCTTAGCTTTTAAGTAGTTTTCTTATTTTTTGACAAAATAGTTCACAAATGAATACTTTTAAGCAGAAACGTTAAAATTACGGCATGTGCCTGTTGTTTCATTTCAGTTTTCGCGGGAAACTGGGGGCGGCCGCGCACCGACAAGAAATAGCAAATACGCATGCGCGTGACGTTTTGCCGCGGTGTGGATGGCAGTAGTGTAATGGTTTTGCGCATGTCTGGAATCAATGTTCGATTGATGGCTGTTAATAGCCCACTTCCGAGATATGCCTCACTTCCTACATACAAAGGAATCAATACGAGGCTCCGTGCATAATGCTCAGCCGTTCGTGACAAGACTACAGCACTTCTGTAGTTTGTCACTAACGACTGATTATTACGCACAGAGCCTCGTATTGATTCCTTTGTATGTAAGAAGTGAGGCATATCTCGGAGGTGAGCTATTGGCTTCAAACAGCTAAAGGCCCCTCCCTTAATGCTTGATTGAAAGGATATGCAATATTTTCCGTTAAGACTAGATGTACGCACAGTTTGTTAATCATTTTTGCACATTTACTTTGATTTCAAAAACTACTGGAAAAAAATAAATGTTGTTTTACCTGCAACAGGGTATTGTGTCCTTATGGGAGTGCAAATACTACTGAATACGATGCAATCATGATAAGAAACCCCGTCGCACTCAAGTAAACACCACCCCCATTAGTGATTGGAAACACTTTTGTGTTGGGGTTTGGGCCAGTAAAGTTCATGACCATGCAGTTTGAGGTGTCCTCATACTTGAATGATGGACCCCACATCGTGTTGCACAGTCCTTTGCCATTCTTGTAAAACTGAAATAAAAAAGTACCTTGAATAAAGTAAACTTTGTTTGGCATTCCACACCCTTACCCCTCCCCTCCAACAGAACCTCAAATTTCATAACTTAAAAAATATTTTACACACTTTTCCTAATGCCAATTTCATAACTTAAAAATATATTTTAAGTACCTCCCCTACCTCCCCTCCCATCACACAATGCACGATGTACTGGGCCAATGCTTCTAATTAGTGTACTGTGGCTCGGTTGTGAAAAGAGCCTGGCCGCTTTTTGAAAACTTCAACAGGTTGTAGACAAGCTGCTACTGGAGCTCTAGCCTGATTAAAATTACATTTTGGTTCTCTTGGAAAAAGGTTACTGTATTTTCTCTATAATTTATAGGATTAAAATTAAAACGGTATAGGTACTTATTGACTGAGTGGGAGGGCCAGACGGGAAAATATTTGGCTCGAGGTCATGACGTACGGACCTCGCGACGTACAAAATGACCGAGAGCCAAATATTTACTAGTACATATGTACTCATGCCCATCAAGCAAAAGGATTTTTTTATGAAATCAGTAGTCCACCAGTTAGCAAATCAAACTCAAGACTATATATCCATAATCTTGTATTAGTATAGGTAATCAAATGGGGACGAGTGAAATTAGGGATAAATGTCACGCGTTTGTCAAAATCGAAGTCATTTCGCGAGCCACTTCGGCGAGGGAAATTACGTAGATTTTGACAAACACAAGTGAAATTTATCCCTAATTTCACGAGTCACTATTTGATTACCATTAACATTATGGACGGCAAATTACGATCCAGAAAAACATTATTTTAAGCGCGCGTAGGCAGCGTTTGAAATTTCACATGTGAAATTACAAATTACGCGTGAAATTTCAAGTTGAAATTAGGGATTAATTTGTCCTCTATGGTATTACCAACAATAATTGTAGCTTAATCAGGGTTTGAGGACCTTGGACCTCAGGCCTTCTTGGCAACTTCATCTGTGAAAAATACCTCCTTCATTATCTTATATTATTCTATACCTCTAGTATGACATTATATCAACTTTTAAAATTAACGAAACTATTGTTTTATATTCCTTCTATACCGTGGTCCGGGGAACCAGTATACAAAATCTACCAATATACTGGTATTTCATTGAAATTGTATTCTGTTCTGTCAATAATTATTTCTAGCTTAGGACAGCAATACAGCTTCCCTGCTAGCAGAGGTCTCTCTCTGTCTTGATAAAATGGAAGGCGAGGGAGAGACCTCTGCCGACATCCGACGCTTTCTCTGTCGCGCATGCGTGAAGTTTCCTTGGCAACAAGTGACGCGATCTCACGTGTACTTTTGAACGCACGAAACAACTGTAACAAACAACTGACGCGTACAGCTATTTCCGGTAAAACGTGTTTTCGAAACTGGTTTGACTCGTCCATGAATATGGACGGCAAGCGTCAGATGTCGGCAGAGGTCTCTCCCTCGCCTTCCATTTTACCAAGACAGAGAGAGACCTCTGCTAGCAGGGAACAATACAGCACTCTTCTCGTGATAAATTTATAATAAATGGTACTCAGTTTTAACAGAAAAAATAGCCCCAAAACCCAGATTTCCGAGTGATTTTTTAGCCTGCGTGCAGACGTTCTCTCTCCATGCAAAAATCGGGAATCATAATTAAAATTAGTAATTATTTTTCCTAGGCGATTTTAGCGAACACAACTGCGTACATTTTCGGTCTGCTTCTTTGAGAAAGTGTTGCTGGACATTTTCTCTCAAAACTGTATTCTTCTATACAGCCGATGCAATCTGGCTATAAGTTCCACGAAACAACATCTTATCCAAACTTTCAAGGCCTTCGTGTTATAACATTTGTTTTGCTCGGCCATTCAACCAGCTTGAGTTGGACGACTGTCTTCTGTGTTTTGTTTGGTTCAATAATTTCACCTACGACGACTGAATCATCCAGACGGACAAATGGGAGAAAGTGGAATATCATGAAGGTACGTACATTTATTTGATTTTCTCGCTGCAGGAGTTAATTTATATTCTTGTCGTCGGCAACCTTCTACGAGGGAAGTACGTCGGCTCGATCGCATTTCCATCTAGAGCAGCTCGTTTCGCCGGGCAGAGCTGGAGTCAGTCTGACTCAAACAATTCCCTAGCACATGTACTGTCCCTCTTCTTTATGATCAGACCTGCGTTTGTGGCTTTCGAATGATAACTCTCGTAAAGATCTGCCCTCGTAGATTATATTTCACATCTCGTCTTTTCTTCAACTTCAAGATGCAGTGTTTACAAATATATGGCGAATTTAAGTGAACTTCGAAGCTAAGAGTAGAAAGCCTACTTTTATACTGGATTCTTGTCATTATGTTTCACAATATCAGCAAAACTAGGAGCCCATTACAAAAAAATGGGCTCCTAGGTAAAACATAGGACACAACTAGACGTTTGTTGTAAATGAATACCACTACGGGATGAAGGGTTTCGAAAAGTAAACATGGGGTCATCTCAAGAAGTTATTAGCCAATCATATATGACTTTATGACAATCCTCCGTCAACAGCCAATCAGCACGCCGTCCTCAAATACTGGAGAAGAAACACGTGACCAGAACACAATTATCAACGGCATTTCGCAAACGTCTCTTTCCCGATTTTTGCAGGGAGAGAGAACGTCTGCACGCAGACTAAGTGATTTTGAGAACAAATCTGATTGGCTAAAACTGGAATTCAACATATTTTTATGCAAAACCGGAGACCACGCCCCCATGGGCGTGCCTTGTTGAAAATCTGTTGGATGGTTTTGGCAAACTGATTGGTATGGTCTGGAGGTGGTATAAACGCCGGGGGTATTTTGCAGAATGCAAATTATAAAATCCGGTCAGCGGTTCGTAGGTTCTCCGATGGTGTAGTGGTTGAGTCCGCCTTAACGCGGGAGACTAAGGTTTGAGACCTCCCAGGCGAACCACATTTTCACATAGTATGTCATATAATTTTCGTTCATGCTTTTACATACTCAGTACCTTTGATATGACAGATCTACAGTGATGCTATGTGAAATGTGGCTAATTACACTTAGAAATTCAAAGTTAGAATACTCTTTGCTGCAAAAACTAGCCAGTTTCTGAGTTGTACATCATTTCGCGGCTAAATACAGGAATGGCTCCAACCTCTGACCATATAAACTAACTAAAACCCTAACCATAAAACATACCCTAATCGGTCAGTGAACGTAAGTATGGGGTTTTAGGGCTAAAAAAAACACAGATAAACGAGTTTCGCAAAAATGGCGAAGCCATGACAACTTAGAGCACATGTCACATAGTATCACTGTAGATCTGTCATATCAAAGGTACTGAGTATGTAAAGGCATGAAAGAGAAAGATATGACATACTATGTGAAAATGTGGTTCGTCAAGGGAGGACTTGAACTTCGGTCTCCCGCGTTCAAGGCGGAAGCGATAACCAGAACCTGGATTAACTTTCAGGAGTTAAAGCTGCTGTGTCATGGTTTTGCACATGTCTGGAATCAATGTTCGATAGGAGGCTGTTAATTGGCTTCAAGCAGTTAAAGATTGATTGAAAGGATATGCAATATATTTTCCTTTAAGACTAGATCTACGCACAGTTTTTTAATCATTTTTGGACATTTACTTTGATTTCATCCATCCCACACATGTGCTAGGTCGTCAGAACTTTTATATGCAAATCACGGAAAATAATGTTGTTCCGGCCTGGAACATAAAGGCGTGTCCCTCACCATAACACAGCTCCTTTAAATAAGAAAAAGTCATACTTGCAACTGTACACTGCTTTTACATACCTCTGAAAAGGTACGGCATTTTGAGTTGAGTGGGCAGATGTAACTGCTTGAGGTAAAGTTGAAGCCACTTAGCCAATCTTGCACACAGGTCATGTCATATTTGCAAGCATCAAACCAGGCATTACAGTACCAGGCACATATTGGAACATGTTTCACATACCACTTTTCCAAATGCCACTTTATAAGGTTGGGTTCACATTGGAAGAAGCACTCTTCATTCTTGATGAATGTCTCGCATTCCTAGAAATACATGTAATTGTCTGAATTGTAAAAAAGGTATTCACTTAATATTAATAGCACAAATTCTGTATGCCATATGGATATAATTTATTCAAATGCACCTTACAAAGTAACAGACTGCTGTTGTGGCACAATGTGTTGCTTATATTTATGTCCCTGCTCAAGGACACAGCCACAAAGTTATAAACGAACCTGCAACCTCCCACACTCTAGACCATCCTCTACCAACTGAGCTAATCGATGAGGCAGATATTGTATTGGATATACAATGGTAAGCATATTACAGTACATTTCTCCATCGCATAAAGAAGATGGAAAATATCAGAAAGTTTCAACTTTTTGCTTCCAAGTGTGCCTGGCTGCTCAAGTCGAGGCACACAACTGCCATCATGGCATGTAACCGACCCTTTCATGAACAGCACCCACTATGATTGGTCGATAGTTGTCATGGAAATGATACTCAATTCTCACGTCAGGAAGAGCAATGAATGCAACACCCAGTTGTATACAACATGTAATGACTGTTGTGTTCATATAAGACTGGGTGTTGCGTTCGTTGCCCTCCCTGACGGGAGAATTGAGTATCAATTCCCTAAATGAGCATAAAAAATGGCTCCTTATAGTATTTGCATATTAAGAATGTATCTTAGCATCCAGAAATTAAAAATTATTTATACTTTGGTAAGGGACCAGACATTATTTAGCAGTTGGGGGGGGGGGGGCTACTAGATTTGTAGGGGGGTCACAATTTTTTATGTTCCCATTTAGGGAGGGTCACATTTTTATATGCTCCTCTTTTATAGGTTATAAATATTTGTAGGCTTATCTAAGGGGAGTGTCATTATTTTTTAAGACCAGAGAACTGCAGGGTCACAATTTTTAGGGCTAGCCACAATTCAAATCTAGTACCCCCCCCCCCCAAAAAAAAACTGCTAAATAATGTCCGGTCCCTAACTGTTAGCCAATCTTGCTGTGATTAAATATATGGGGAAAAAGGACTCTTTCCATTTTCATTTCAGAGATATTTTGCAAAATATTGCAAATTTTGCTCCAAAACAGACCTTTTTCCAAGGAAGGACTGGGGAGAGTTTTTTAAGTTGTCTTAAATTGCCCAAATGAACTTATTTTTCGTTGCCAATGTTAAATAAATGTTAACATATGTAAGATTCAGTAATGCATGTACTGACCCAAAACAGATATTTTGTACCTATGATTTTAGATTTCACCAACATGTGCAGTAGATATGCACATTGCAAAGCAAGGGAATCACCTTAAGTTTATAGTGAGCAGCATATGCAAAAAGTGGGTTAAATCAGTATGACACCAGACATCAATTTTTTGAGAAAATCTTACATTTTACCATTTAATTAAGTGGCAATATGGACACGAAAATTGTGCTTGTTTCCCAGCTTAAAATAATTTTACTTAATGTTAAATACACATATAAAATGTTATACAAGTCTCACTCCATATTTTGTCATCTTTTTGCATTGCATGATGTACACGTGGCCCTGCAATTATTGTAATAATTTGAGAGCATTTTCAGTTTATATATTCTTGATAGGTATTTAAATAAAAATCTGAAAAATTCTGGTGACAATTAAAGCCCCTAAAGCATGTAGATTAAGTTGTGAATTTCGCATATTTTAGAGTAATCAATTCTGAATTAAGACACCTGTTTATTTACACAAAATCCAAAGCAATTGAATGATTCAAAATCTTTCAGAGTACAGTATCTTCAAAACTCATCTTTTAAAAATTAATAAAGTTATTTGCATTATACATGTAATCCTGATGATGCAGTAATTCAGCTAGGTGGCAGTTATTGTTTTATTATAAATTCCTCAACTTTGATTAATCAAGCTGTTGTATTGTTACAATAAATGGTGGCGCAGTGAGATGTGTATGTCTGTTGCTTTGTCAATATTGTGATGGTGCTATTGGCAAATTAGATTGCACTGTCTAAGAATTTACTGGCACTGTATGTTGGCAACATAAGTTGGTGCTGCAGGAGATTCAGCACTAGTTGCAGTAATTCGCAGGGACTGCTTCAGTGGAAATCTGAAAGGCTTTTTAAGAGCAGAAGTAGCAACAATTGAAACAGAATATTTACTCTTGTTTCAAGATCAATATTTAATCTTGAAAAAATATGTTCTCTCTAGTTTTAGGAACAAAATATTTTTCGTAAAACTAGATTTCCCTCTTGTTTCAAGATAAATATTTATCTTAAAACAAAATGTTTCCTTTTAGAAGTTTCAAGGAAAAAAACATTGTCCTTGAGGCAAGATTTGTATTCCTGTTTCAAACTATGTCTATATATGAGGGTAACCGGTCGTTTCGTTACCAGTCGCTTTCGTTACCAACCTCTTCGTTACCAACTCGAGTCGTTTCGTTACCAATTCCTAGTCGTTTCGTTACCAGTCCGAGTCACTTCGTTACCAGACTCTCAATACTCAGAACTGAAGAGCTGTATATTTGGTTTCGTATATTTCGATAAGAGTAATGTCAACTTTGGAAGTAATTATTACGAAACACAAGCGTACAAGCTAATTGTGTGAAACCGGAATAAACAACAACATAAGCGTAATTTGTATACGACTTGCGGTGGTTTCGTTACCAGTCACTTTCATTAGAAATAAACTGTTTGTGCATAGTTGGCTAGGCTCGTGTAGTGTAGTTTGTTGGGAAGTAATTATTACGAAACACAAGCGAGAAGCTAATTGTGTGAAACCGGAATAAACAACAACATAAGCGAATTCTAAAGCGACTTGCGGTCGTTTCGTTACCAATCACTTTCATTAGAAATAAACTGTTTGTGCGTAGTTGGCTAGGCTCGTGTAAGTGTAGTTTGTTGGGAAGTAATTATTACGAAACACAAGCGAGAAGCTAATTGTGTGAAACCGGAATAAACAACAACAAGCGAATTTTAAAGCGACTTGCGGTGGTTTCGTTACCAGTCACTTTCATTAGAAATAAACTGTTTGTGCATAGTTGGCTAGGCTCGTGTAGTGTAGTTTGTTGGGAAGTAATTATTACGAAACACAAGCGAGAAGCTAATTGTGTGAAACCGGAATAAACAACAACATAAGCGAATTCTCTAGCGACTTGCGGTCGTTTCGTTACCAATCACTTTCATTAGAAATCAACTGTTTGTGCGTAGTTGGCTAGGCTCGTGTAAGTGTAGTGTGTTGGGAAGTAATTATTACGAAACACAAGCGAGAAGCTAATTGTGTGAAACCGGAATAAACAACAAGCGAATTCTAAAGCGACTTGCGGTCGTTTCGTTACCAATCACTTTCATTGGAAATAAACTGTTTGTGCATAGTTGGCTAGGCTCGTGTAGTGTAGTTTGTTGGGAAGTAATTATTACGAAACACAAGCGAGAAGCTAATTGTGTCAAACCGGAATAAACAACAACATAAGCGAATTATAAAGCGACTTGCGGTCGTTTCGTTACCCGCAATCACTTTCATTAGAAATAAACTGTTTGTGCGTAGTTGGCTAAGCTTGTTGGGAAGTAATTATTACGAAACACAAGTGAGAAGCTTATAATTGTGTGAAACCGGAATAAACACACGAGTATTGAAACCATTGTCTATTATAAGGTGTTAGATTTAACAGCGTTATCGGCTATGCCGAAATTTGTATACACTATTTGAATTTGAATGGTATGACGCGGTGTGAAACCCGCGGTGTATATGTATGTGATTAGGTGATAGATTTAACAGCGTCAGAAACCAAGTTGAATGGAATGACGCGGATTCATATTTCAATAGGCCAAACAAATGAAAAGAATTAAGTTCATAAGAACTAATCAGTATGCAAACAACGAAAGCACATAAAAAGAGGTGCAGTACATGGAAACCAGTTATTCGAATCCAGCGATACTGTGATAAACTACTGCAATAATACTGAACGATGTCTTCCCAAGATAACTGCTTGAAATGCAAAGAACCAGTCAGACCACGCCAAGAAGGCCTCCAGTGCAGTAAATTATTCGCAGTAAACCAGTGTTTCTGTCCACGGTGCGTAAACGACGAGGATCAATGGTTGCTAATGTTAATGAGGTCGAATTAATTAGATTATGTTGTTGTTTATTCCGGTTTCACACAATTAGCTTGTACGCTTGTGTTTCGTAATATTGACATTACTCTGACTTATAGAAATATACTTAAGTTCTAAGTATTGAGAGTCTGGTAACGAAGTGACTCGGACTGGTAACGAAACGACTAGGAATTGGTAACGAAACGACTCGAGTTGGTAACGAAGAGGTTGGTAACGAAAGCGACTGGTAACGAAACGACCGCAATTCTATATGAGTATCAAGTATCCCTTTACTTCAGCGTGTATACTTTAACTTAAGACTTAAGATTAAACACTGGTATATAATCAACTAAAGTCGATTGAGGTATGCTAACCGCCGTGAAAAGAGAGTAGCAGCTGACGTTTCGAGCGCTAGTCCTTCGTCAGAGCAAAAAAGCAGACCAACACTAGTTTTTACAGGAACTAGTTATCTATCGCATCTTAAGAGTTAAAGTCTAGTTTAATTTCTATAGTGTCAATTATACTTCAATAGCCAGAGATATTAAAATCATGCATGCTTATATTTTCCACCCGCTATAAACGAGCCTGATAAAGATTTAAGATTAGTGTATCGCAGATCAACCATAGATCGCTTACCCGACTTAGATTTCGGCAGTGATGCCAAGTAAAGTTGTACAGATTGTCAACTCGGTGGTTCCTGAGTTCAATCGTGAATTCCGCAGTGCAGCACGAATTATCTTTCCATGGTAGACACTCGGCATAGTTAGCTCCCTCGGGGGACGGAGATTTCTTGTGCAAAGATCCTTCGATGCATTTATCAGCAGCTTTAGCTTTTGGGATTTCGAAGCTCATGATGACTGCGAGCGTCAACAAAAGAACGAACGAGCGCACCATTTTCGACAGTGTTGTACGTGCACGTGTCTGCAACCTCGTTCCCAGGGGTCTATACGCGCCTAATCAAAGATGGCGTCGAAAGTACCCCTGGTACTGGCTGGTCATGTATTTTGAGGAGCATCCACCATCTTGGAAGAACGGTTAGTCGGTTGAAGTGTGATTCCAATGAATTCCAACCGTACATTATTCTACTTGTACCCAGTTTGCGAAGTGAGTATTAAAAAAGGCAAAAACGCTAAATTCTGATGAATTTGCACAGGGTGCAAAGTACGTAGTACGCCCTGAGTATTTTACGTACTTGCTCTCCTTTGTATCGCCGCCATCTTGTTTTGTTGAAGTATTACCGCTGTACTACGGTTAGACTTGCTCCAAGTCAAACTCGCTGAGTCACTGGGTAAGCGATTACTGGGCAATCCCTTTATGTAGGACGACACGAATTTTTACCAAAAATACAATAGAATACAACACAATACAATTCAATACAACAATAGAACGCAACACAATACAATACAATAGAATACAATTTGGTAGCAATTCGTGTCGTCCTACATGAAGGGATGGCCGATTACTGGGTCAAACATCGAGCGCGAGAATCGAAGGGAGAGGCGAGTTCGACTTGTTTCACTTGCAGGAAATTGAATCGGGGGATTATGATTTAGCGCGAAAACATGTTTCTGAGTCAGGAGCCCATTACCAGGAGCGTTCCTCTGTTATGGGTTGGGTCCCCAGCACAGAGGTAGATGAGGCTATTTTTAGATTCGAAATTCCCGCGAAAAGAGGTCGCCGCCATGTTGGTGCCCTTAAACAATAGAGCCCTCGTTAGCTTCTTTTGTTGGGGCACCAACATTTGAATCTCTGGGGATTGAGTAAAAACCAGCAATTCGAATTCCCGCGTTGAAAGTGAGAAGAATGGTAATGAGAAGTAACGTTAGCTATCTGATTGGCTAAGAATAGCCTACCTTTGTTCTTTTTCGCGCGAAACGCAATGCTAAAAATAGCCTCATCTACCTCTGTGCTGGGGTACAGACACAGTGGGGAAGATGGACGCTCCTGGTAATGGGCTCCTGTCTGAGTACAATCAAATTGTAAATACCACATCCACGGTCGACTCACTTGACACGTCAACATACAATGCCTGAAGAATTGACGCTTTGTGATTGGGCAAATTGGGCCTTATTAAATTGGGCCTTATTAAATTCCACTAATTCGTGGTTAGTAAACATGGATCGAGGTCTTTTTAATATTGTTATCTTCCTCGACCTTAAAAAAGCATTCGATACTGTTGATCACGGATTGTTACTAGACAAACTAAAACTTTATGGAATCAAATATAGGTCAATTAGTTTATTACAATCTTATTTATCAGACAGAATGCAGTCATGTTCGGTTCAAAATATTAAGTCAAATGAGAGATTAGTCACATTTGGAGTGCCTCAAGGTACAATCCTTGGCCCCCTGTTGTTTCTCATTTATATAAATGACTTACCAAATTGTCTAGAAACATCGACACCATGTCTGTTTGCCGACGATACAAATGTAACAATATGTGGCTCGAATACAAGTGATGTCGAATCAAGAGCAAATCGTGAACTTCAAAATATTAACCATTGGCTTAAAGCCAATAAATTACACTTGAATGTCGCCAAAACTGAATTCATGATAATCGGCTCGAGACAACGCTTATCTGATCTAGATAAGATGCCTACATTAAAAATTGGAAATAGACCAATAAAAAGAGTAACCGAAAGTAAAACAGTTGGAGTCGTGGTAGACGAAAATCTAAGATGGGAAGAACACATTAATTACATAACAAAAAAGATAGTTTCTGGTCTAGGGGCTCTAAAAAGGATAAGACCATTCGTATCCCAAGATATACTTATGACAATTTACGATTCCCTTATTCAGACGCACATGGATTATTGTTGCGAAGTTTGGGACAATTTTGGAAAATTCCTCTCAGATAAACTACAAATTTTTCAAAACAGAGCCGCTAGACTAATTCTTAGAGCAGACTATAATACGACCTCCAGGTTACTTTTAGATACCCTAGGATGGGATAAACTAGATGAACGAAGGGCTAAACGCAAAGCGGTCACTATGCACAAAATCCGAAATAATTTCGCGCCAACAGGCCTTACCGAGTTATTTACAACAGTTGGAAACTCGACTCATTATAATTTAAGAGGATCTGACACAAAACTTTGCCTCCCTCAACCAAGAACTGAATTCCTGAAAAAAAGTTTATCATACAATGGTGCAAAAATATGGAATGGGCTTCCAGCCAAACTACGCGAAACAAAGTCTCTTGTTTCTTTTAAGAAACAAGTTGCGACCACCACTCTCCTTAGTGACTAATGTAATTATTTATTTATTTATCTAGTAGTTATCATTTGATAGGATATCTTTTATAATTATTTAAATCATTATGACCCAGAAAAATTGTAAATAAAAAATAATTGTAATATATTAGCTTAGCCTAGATATATCGCAATTTTGTAATTAGAATACGGCTTCTATGGAAATCAGATTGTATCTGTTAGAATTCTCCGTGTTTTTAAATAAAGTTGGAATGTAAATCTTAGTACGTCATAAGCCGCGCCTCCGGTTCAAAAATCAACCGGTAAATTTGGCGCGCTGCAAGTGGGAAATGTCCTTCATGCGGGGGGCTAAGAAGGACTTTGAGAAAGTCTATACTACGGTATGCGCATACCGTAGTACAGCGGTAATACTTCAACAAAACAAGATGGCGGCGATACAAAGGAGAGCAAGTACGTAAAATACTCAGGGCGTACTACTCTGCACCCTGTGGAATTTGTAGTTGTTTTCAACGAATTTTGAACGCGCAATGTGAAAGACGACATCACCTGTTTAGTTTTCAAATCAAAAATGCACGCGCTATTCGAAATTCTCCAATCAGCGCGCGCGAAACGTCTAGCCAATCACTGGCCGAATCCCACCAGCCTGTACCAGGGGTACTTTCGACGCCATCTTTGATTAGGCGCGTAAAGATCCCTGGGAACGAGGTTGGGTAACCTGCCATCTCGTTCCCAGAGCCCGCGATCTTTTGGCCAGCGCCAAGATACGAAAAACGCGAGGAACCTGAGTATCAGGCTCTCAAGAAGAGAAGGACCCCCCCCCCCCCCCCAAAAAAAAAAGGGCCTGACACTCCGGTTATCATCAAGCCCAGGTGGTGTATGCTCCCGGTGTTTCGTCTCCAGTCCCCAAGTTTTCAAAATTGCTCATTTGCTGCCTGACACGAAGCAGTGAACATCTCCGGCCATTTTGAAGCCGTGAAATCAGTTCTCTGTTAGCAGAGGTTTTCTTTGTCCAGGTGGAAATGAAAGCTTTTATTTTTACCTAAAGAGAGAGGGCCCTCTTCTGGCAGAAATGTAATCGGTTATAAAAGGGAAAAAAACGACTGAATTTTCGAGAAAGATAAGTCTTAGCAGCTCCAACAGCTGACAACCCAGACAAGTGCCAGTTGGCCGTTGCATTGCACAAGGTTAAGGACAAGGGCTTGAGCTAGTAGGATTTATCGAGCCTCTTCACTGGATAATTTCGACTGAAAGGTGTATTATGCGTTAAAGTATGGAAGTCTCTCTTGGATTAAATTCGTCATGGTCGCCGTGTGGCTTTTTCACTCCCCCAGTAGCGGGTGCGCTTGTAGCAAGTTGTTTTCGGGGAGCCTTCCCGCCGGTGGATTTTCGAGCAGTTTGTTTTGAAAATTCCAAATATTTCTTATAGGCCTCTGAAGCCCAATCACCATAAATCTGAATAAATTCTCCGGGAAGGCCCATGTTGAAGGCCTACGTGGTTACACCACGCCGAAATGAGTGACCGCGATAGGTGTTAGCCTCAGCGACACCAGCGAGGTGCAGACAGCTCCGTAGCTCACGCACGAATACTGCTTTAGTGAGCCTGTCCCGTAAAAGAATTGTAGCAATCGATCGAAGATTGACAGAGATATGATTTTTTAATGTGATAAATCATGAAAAAAAACACTTTTTACCTAAAAGCTGAAATACCTGTTTTGAAGTGGTGACACATAAAAATCATATCTCTGTCAATCTTTGCGGTAGAGGATGCGGTAGAGGAAGCGGCAGAGGATGCGGTAGAGACAGACATTGAAGAGCGGAAAGACCAGTTATTTTAAGAACTGTCGAAAGATTACTAAAGCCCTCGGAAAGAAAGAGACATGTCATCGGGAGAGAAAAGAAAAAAGAATTGGGGTGGAGAAAATACATAGTTGACGAGACGAAATGGCCAGGAACAGTTAAATGTTGCAAAAAAACCTTTCCCCGCGCTGGTGCGTTTAAATACCACGTAGAAAAAACCCATATGAAAAGTCGTCGATTTCGTCTTGGAGCGGATTAGCAAAGTCAATTTAAACACGAAAGAATTCATGATTCCCATGGCCTTGCTTGAAATGCCTGTATCTGGGTGCACCTGCTTCAGCACCTTGTAGATGTAGATTGCATAGCTCTCCTTTCGTCGCCCCTTTCGTTTCTTCCTCTCTCCAGCCGCACTCTTTTTGCCGGCTACCTTGGCAACTTCGGTTTTCTTACCGGCTTTCACGGGAGGCATTCACTGCGTTGTTCTGGGATTGCGTAGCTTAACAAAGTGATTTGAAAGCGATGTGATTTTACATGCTCGCAGGCTGACTATTTATCTGTGTTCAAATTATTGCAAGGCGGATCGAAATTCTCGGCAACTCATTGGTGATTGAAGCTCTGTTATGAGCCACCAAATGATACGAAAGTCATGATCTTGCTTCAAAGATAAATATTATACACCGTTCAGTGTCTCGGTATATGAACAAAACAAAACCGAAGACGCCGACGAGGGCTGAACGGAAAATAATTCATCCCCTAGCTCGGGCAAATCGTCAGGAAAACTCCGCTTCGAAGAACCGACTTGATCATGATCCGCCGAGGGTGAATCGTCGGCAAACTCTGGAGGGGGCGGTAAAAGATACGCTTCGTAGGGGTTTTCTTCTCTTTCGGTACTCTGTGTTGGAGTCTCGCACCACTCGTCTTGCTGTCCACATAAGTACAATGATACATGACGGCGACTGTGTAGTGAATGGAAAAGACCCCGGAGGAGGGAAAACACGAGCTTTTATAGTTGAAAGAACCAATCCCCGGGGCGAGCTTAACGAACCAATTCCCTCTCGGCATTTGTTCTATAATGGAACTCTGTCCAGAGTACCATATAAGTCTGTGTTTTATTAGGTTTTCGACCACTGAGAAATCTCATATTTCGCACATGTACATCAAAATTACGATAATTTTCACATGTGTCAATTATATATTGAAAAATCGTTTCCTTTAAAAATACATTTTGCATTTGTTTATATTTGTTTTATATAATAAACAGAATTATAATACATGGGTGCTTGGAGATATGGAATTCATCTTCTCCTGTTCAAATTCGATATGTCACCCGTTTTCTGTGCTCACTCATTATTCCGTGTAGCACTCGATCTGCGCATGCGTTTAAGGTCAAATTCACACCAATCAGATCGCACTGTGCTGGTCACGTAACACTCGCAAGGTTAATTTATTTACATAAAAATAAAAATAAAAATAAAAATGGTGGATCCGCGAGCAAATCTCTCTCAAATTTGGAGTCCCATCTCTCAAATGTAAGCAGTTTAATGTTTTATTTAACTTCACTTGTGCGAAAGCCTTCCAACAGGCTCAGGATATTGCAACTGGCGCTCTTGTCGGAGCCGAAGGACCGCGTTTTTTACCCAGATGGCCTGTGATTTTATATACGACACGACGCCGGACCTGAAGCAGTGAAGGACTCAAAGAGCCACACATTATTATCGAATTGGAATTTAGCGTTTTCCTTTCTGCTGAAACCAAGGCTTCTTCGATAGAAAGGGCAAGATGTTGTGTTTTTCTAGGAGGACAAAATATTTCTCGTTTAAGCTTCTCTTTCGCCACGGCTTTGTTATTTGAATCTCTGTGGATTGGAAAACTCAAATATACTGCACAATACCATACAACTGAATAAGAAGTCTTTAACAAAGCCGAACTCAAACTCAAGAGCAAAGCTGAGAGTGAAAGTGAAACTGAACAGCGGTCTTGTCAGGTCATGAATTAAGGTACGGTGAGGTTGAAATCATTACGGGTTTATATCTGCCCGCTGATAGATTTTGCCATCGGACGGTATTCTTGTTTGAGGTACGTTTCGTAGGTTTTATGCCACATTTCATTTTACTCTCGGTCATAATACATACCAGCGCAAACACCGTGATATGTAGGCCAACATGCACTAAAATAATTTTGAGCGTGTTTTTGGCTGTCAGAAATACCCCGGAGAAAAAACACTCGCACAGAATAATTTATGATGAGCGAAGCAATATTCATCTCAAGGTCAACTTAAACAAGAATCCTCTCACGGACGAAGTTTTGGTTCGAGAAATTAAAGGCTTCCAACAGTTCTCTTTATAGTTCTGTAATATAATGAGCAGATCAGTTTTGGGAAGGAGGGTATATAACCAACAGGCATTTCAGTTAATAAATACCAATATGGATGCGAGCTGCGATAAAGAGCCGCAGGGTAGAATGAACAGTAGAGAAATATATCATATGATAGCTCCATCATAGGTGGACAGGATACAACTTATAATATGGGACAAATATAAACATATATTTGAGACACTCATCTATTAGTACTCTGAACCTGGAGAACAGCAGACTAAATTGTAAGCGTGCGGTACATGAATAAGAACAGCAGACTAAATTGTAAGCGTGCGGTACATGAATAAGTAGAGGTCAACTTCTTTAATTTGCATACACGAGAAATATATATACTAGGGGAGCAGAGAATGCATGTCACCGGGCTACCGGCCACTTCTAAAGACTGCTAAATTCAGCTAATAATTCTTCCCTTCGGTTATTACTAAAAGGATTTCAAATGAAAGTGTATTTCATCTTCAATCTCATGTTGCCCGAGTGAAAGCCCAGATGGGCTCTTGTTCGATATCAATTTGAACACTCAAAGATAAATCCCATATCTCTGCGCGCCCATGTATTATTCTCTATACATGTATCTCGTATTATAGCTACTGTGAATTATTTGATATCCCCTATTAATATGGATCCATGCATTATCAGTGGTCTCATATATTGGTAGCATAATATAATGGCCTCGCCATCCGAAAGCCACCTCTTTATATCACTTCCCAGATTAAGATTTATTGCACGTTATTCAAGACTACATAGACATAATTCAATTTACATTACATTAATTAATAACCAACTCCAACTCTATTTCGTCAAATGCCGTGTTGTAGGTCCGCTTGATTCGTTTTTTGTGTAACGTTTCCCTATTCTCTTCATATGGCAACAAATGTTTGGGATTCAGGTTCGCTCTGTGAAATATAAAGCAAAGATATCAAATTAATACTTCAAAACTTGGCGAGCGCGGTAAAGACAAACACAAGCACAGAATATCGTATAACTTGGGATTCAAATTCATAAATCATGGTCACTATGATTGAACAAGAAAGCATGTATTAGATTGAGTTCGACCTACGCGTGCAGGCCAGTGTGGATATCCCCTCATTTTCGCCCAGATAAGTTCCCCGGCTTGGTAAGCCATGTTTCTGGATAATAAATAAGATTTAAGGTGGCTCATCTCAATAATTTTGTGTCGCTACCTCCCAAGTTTGACAGAATACTGTGTTGCCCCTGGTCAACTTACTGAAAATCAACTGCCGTGCCATGTCCAGGGACAGATGGAAGTTTCATGTGATATGCATTTGATGACGATCGGACACGCCCTTGCCGCACAGTGGCTTCTGTAAATATTTTTTGATATTTGATTTTGGGTAGGTGGCGTTTTCAAATGACGCGATCCTCAATTTTTGAGTAGCGAAAATGTAACATTTCGTTTCTGCCGAACTTATCGGCGAAACATTTCGTTCACGGGACTTAGATGGAATCGTGTTTAAGCTCAAAAGACATCATACTCTTTTGCCCTTTTGCTGTTTATCTTGAGAAATCGAACGAAATCGGCTCATTTGATCACTTATACTAACGAAATTAGAAAGTGGTAAATTTTCAGCTTTTACAAACATTTCACTTGTCGCTAATAACGCAGCTATAAAAATAAAACTGGTAATACAATTTTTTTTAAATAAACTTATTTTAACCTTACTCCATGCGCCATCTCCCCTGCAAAGAAAGCCACCGCCGTGAGAAGCGAGTAGAAGCTGAAGCATTGTAATGAATGCAATTGCCTTATTTCACTAAGACGTCAAATGAAAACAATATTTAAATGCTAAGGATCATGGGACAAAATTGTTTCCATTCACAAGCAATGATATCATAGATCAAACGCGCAATGAGCGAACTCGTGGATAACTTTGGTAATTACGATATTTTAAATGCAGAAGAATTCTTTCAGTCCAATTTTCCAAATATCTTATGACAATTAATATAGCAAGGCATTTTGCGTTTTTTATTCTATCTTATAACAATTAATATAGCAAGGCATTTTACGTTTTTTATTCTATCTATAATAATGTAGCACCGCATTTTACGTTGTCGCAAGGCTTAAATTCAAATGAAAGTTCGCTATTAATTTATTAAGATATTTAATCGCCACACTAAATTATAATATGAACTTGAATATGTTTTAGTTTTGGTGGCTGTCAATCAAACTCATTCCGCTGGATTTCAGCGGATTTCTACTTTGGCATAAAAATTAAATTGACGTGAGCGCAATAAACCTGATAGGTGTTTCGCGTATTTGTATTCCCATCTCTCAGAATTATTGATTTTTCAGTGAAGGTGTACGTGTGATTCCATCTCCGTGATTTGCAATGGAAAAGTTAACTTGAACTGCACTACCACAAACTCTATCTGATCAAAAGAAATGATTTCTATTGACACAAAGCGAGAAAACAAATTTTGAAATTCGTAAACTATACCGAAAATGCCTATACAAAATAGAACACTTGAGAATTTACTCAAATTTACTCACTTTCTGTGAACTTCGAAAATTATTTCCTCGGGCTTCCATGAGAAATTCTTTTTGGTGTCACTACAGATTGTTTATTACATCTATATATTATATAGAACGTATAATAGAACGTATAATAGAACGTGATATCCTTTAAACTTTTTTGGCACTCGATTTTTGTCCACTTGTCGATCTTCTGGCGGATTCCGTCTTAAGCTGTTATCTCTTCCGTTGTTATCTTTCTAATTTCATTCTTCAGATTTTCTCTACTGAAACCATTAAGCCTAAAAAGTAAATGCTGTAAGTTTGAAAGGTGTTTTCACTGTCCAACACAAAATGAAGGCACACCAAACTACCTCACAAATTTATTTCAGAATTCTTCAGAGACCCATAGCCATAATCTGAGAAATTCACAGGGTGGTCTTTTTGTGCCTCGGCCTAGCAGCGAAGCTGGTAAGCGCAGCTTTAAATATAGAGGCGCTGTCCTGTGGAATAGCCTTCCAAATGCTACTAAGCGACAGCCTCCGTATTGTTTTAGGAAGCAACTAGACACAGTTTTTTAGAATAGAATACAGTAGACAGAATTAAAATTTAAAGTTATAGTTTTTCTTTTTAATTATTTATTCATGTATTAATTATACACGGCTCTCAGGAAGAGCATTTTTAATGATTAAGATTCCGTGTTTAAATAAAGTTGATGATGATGATGAATAAAACTATTTACCAAAAACTCACCTTGTTTTAACTAATTCACAGTATTTGTTGAGGTTGTATCGTCTATACTGAATCTGAAACATTAAATATAAACATTAATTAAATGTATATACATTAATTAAATATAAACATTAATTATATTTAATATAACCAGAGCATGTTCCTATTTCACTAGGTCAAAATTTATTTTCAAGTGCAGTTTCTTCGTGAATAGAAAAGCTTTATGGTTTAATATTTCTAGATATAGACTTCTTCTATTCTTCTTTACCATTTATACGAGCGAAGTGTTGAGAAGCACGACGCGAAGCGGATAAATTCTCAACACTTCGCGAGTGTTCTGATAAATCCCCAAGTGCTTTTTAATCTACACACAGCACAGCGGATGAGTTTTTTATTTCTTTTATAAAATACAAAAATAGAAAATACAGCCGTACTACCGTGCTGATTTAAAGCACGACTCAACCAATGAGAGCGCGCGTTATATCGTAGTTATTTTATAATGGCATATACAAAGAATTTACTTACATGTTCCTTTTGGATATGATATTTTAAGCTCCCTTTGCTTATATAAACAGTTCCACAGCAAATTACGGTTTGCCTACAACAACATAATATTAATGATGATGATGATAATGCAACGCAAGCTACGAAAATATACTAGATTTCTAAGAATAAAATATATTCCTATAGGTGAATTATCAGCTTTTGTTGAAGCTCCTAGAATTCAAATACATAGTTTCACAACAAATTACTACTTACAACAACATATCTTACATATTTTCGTCAAGGTATTTCTTCCACGATGTCAATGCTGAAGAGGTTTTTTTCCGATGAAATCCTCCCGTCTTTCTGCCAGATGGTTTTATTAGGGCATGTAATTTGGAAATCCAGGGATCGCCTTGAGTATGAAAAACAACAACAAAGACATGACTCATTATACTTCTTTCTCGCAACATGCATTTTAGTCCGGCAGATCCGTGCAAAATTTCATCAGAATTGTGGGTTTTGGCAGGATTGTACTATCTGATGTGCTGATCAATTCTAGCTATGGACCCCAATTTTGTTGTCCACGGGGGTAAATTTTATTACACCTAGGGGGGTAGAGTAGATAATTTTATAAGAAAGTGCATACAACTAAAAGACTAATTTGATAAATCAGAATATATGATGTCCTTATCACTTTTGGATATAGACATTTACCAATACTTTTCCAGGGGTTCAAGTTTTGCTTTTAAGGGGGTCGGGCTGGGTCAATTTTAAACGTGTTACCTACCCTACCCCCTAAGTACAACAATTGACCCCCCTGCACAATTTTTGGGGGTTCATAGCTAGAATTGATGAGCACATCAGATAATATAATCTTGCCAAGTTTGGTGACGTTACCATAAAACTACAATTACAAGAAATCATGCAAGAAACAAGGCAAATAGACCTCGTGTAAACCTCACGTCGATATCAACATATCTGGATGTTTTTAATACCTTACAATGAAACCTAAAAAGATATCAGAGATGAGTTTATATATATCTCATTTTCCGGCACCACGACTAGACACTAAATTATAATATGAACTTGAATATGTTTTAGTTTTGGTGGCTGTCAATCAAACTCATTCCGCTGGATTTCAGCGGATTTCTACTTTGGCATAAAAATTAAATTGACGTGAGCGCAATAAACCTGATAGGTGTTTCGTGTATTTGTATTCCCATCTCTCAGAATTATTGATTTTTCAGTGAAGGTGTACGTGTGATTCCATCTCCGTGATTTGCAATGGAAAAGTTAACTTGAACTGCACTACCACAAACTCTATCAGCCTTCTTGGATGAAATGTTCGCTCGTAAGTTGTACCGACCGGTTGTACCAATGGCAGTGGCACAGACACTACAGACTACGTCTTGGCTCGTAAGCTTATTTTTTTTTAAAAGCTTAAACTTATTTAAAGACTTCGGTGATTGTTGTTTACCTGTGATTGGTTTTTACAAACTCCGTAGAGTTTCTTTACCAATCATCCGTCCATAGTCTTACTAATTAATATTTTTCATCCTACCTTCATGTAATCACCTAATTTCTAAAGACTAAAGTAACCATTTGACATTTCAAAACCACACCTTGTATAACATCCATCTAATAATCCGTCAACTGTCCAAAAATATTTTGTAAATATGTGTTGTTTTCTTATCCTATATACGTAAAGGTCTTAATTATATACTATGGTAAATAAAGATGATGATGATGATACTACATTTGCTGCGGTGGTTTTTACCCTTGCAAATTACCATATATAAATAAAAATAAAAATAAAAATATAAATTAATTAATAAAAGATTTTATATAGCTTTTACATTACGAGTACTAGTTGGACTCCCTAGTTGGAGGATTTCCTGAAGCAGTGAAGGATGGATGAATAATGGGTGGCAAGAAGAGGAACCCACGTTTTGCAGTGAACCGGATGCAGCAGTTACTTCATGGCAGTCCTGGTAAGAGGAAAGATGAGGAAATCTTGTCCAAGTCATCCCTTTATCGTGCAAAACAAGCAAAGATACGCCGCCTTGACCATAAGGTAACCCTTTAATTTATTGATGAATGTGCATCGCAAATTAGCAGACTCACTGTGGAATTATGTATCACTTTAACCTTATTAAAATGTCATGTAATAATGTGTTGAATACTGTAAGCTGATGTTGTCTCTATAAGATTATATATCATATTTTGAATGCAAATTCAGGGGTTTCATTATATGTTGTGTTGAAAACTTTGCTCAAGTGCAACCCTCCTCCCCAGCTGGGGGGTGGAAATGTATTTATTTTAGTCATCATATTTTGACTTATTTTCTCACTTTATATAGCCGGTGCTAATGAGAACCACAGGCAGCATTTCTGGCCTGCTACCGTCTTCTAATAAAATCCCAGAAATTCACTTTTTAATGCAGTGACAGAGTATCACATGCCCAGAGTGGCCAGATAGCATTCCAGGAATAGTTTTGTCACAGGCATGTCAGCTGCATTTAAGAACCAGGCCTCAGTTGTTCAAAGAGTGGATAATTTTGTTACTATTCATTTAACATGGTCTAAAATACTCATTACTGAGTGCAAACATATCAAGGTAAATAAAATGAATAAATAAATAAACAAACAAACCAACAACCAATAAATAAATTAAATAAATTTAGTTGATAAGTATTAGGTTTCTTAATGCTTATCAAGTGGATAGCAAATTATCTGGTGGATCGCGCTATCCACTTTTTTAACAACTGTGGCCAGACTTACATAATAGTTAGCATTAACCGCATTCTTTGTGTATTTCTAGCTTGATGACATAGAGAAGAGAATACAGGTCGCACATGAGAGACTTCAGTGAAACAAAAGAGCTTCCCCCAAGAAAAACATCAAAGGTCCACTCGATAACTGTGCGCAAGAAAATGGCCAGGCAGCGGCATCCATCTATTGTAAAACGCACTGATTCTGGTAAATTAGAATTAGATGTAAGAAGGGCCTTAGAGCGTACTGATGAAACAGTTAAGGTTATCGTATACCTTCAGGGTACTGTTCCGGATAAAATTAAGTAGCGTCTCGAATATTCGTCATATTTAGATAAATTATACCTCATTTTAAAGCTTATAAAATTGGCTACAACGATATACCTAACGTTTGTAATTTTGATAAAAGTGCGATTTTTAAATAAACTTCTTTTCCGAACAAGCGAGTTGGTTTCCAAAAGCTCCAACTCCACGGCAATTTAATGAATTTAAGATCGGTTTGCTTTTCTGGACTCCCACAGTCCTTGTTTACGAAACTGTGTCGGCGATTGTGGAAATTCGAAGCCGTTCTGAAGATATTTTGGTCTTCGTGAAACTGCTAACGCACAATCCAAGTATAGTTGCGAGAATCGCTCTCAGCACCTCTCTTTTGAAAATTTAAAAAATCGCCGACACCATCTTTTAGCTGATATAATTGCGAACAATCTGTGAAAATTTGAAGAAATTCGCACAAATTCGCGTTGAGTTGGAGCTTTTTTCAAACTATGTTTAGAACGAAAATAGAAAGTCAAGAAAACGCTCTGAAAAGTTTTAGCCGGCCGGCGAGACTGATTCTGGTGCCCCGCCTCTTTCACAGCAATCAAACACCTTCTATAAAAAGCAGCCAATGATGTTCAACCAGTGACTAAGAAATGTCACAGTCAAAACTGGCTTCCCACCAGCAGCATGAAAGCAACACAATCAAAGGTCTTCGCGCTCAGTTGAGTTTCGCGTTTTCAATCACTCTTCATTATGGGCAAAACCAAGAATAAACCGGTCAAACGCCAGAATAAGGCAATTGAAACGGCAAAGGATAAACCAGCTAAAGACAAGAAGAAGGCAAAACCAAAGCACAATGAAAGCAGACCAAACGGACACGGAAGACGAAAGAAAAGCACGAGGGCAGATAAATTACCCGAAGAATCAGCTCGTGAATATATTCTCCGGAAAATGTCAGAGATTGGGCATGTTGTTGTAGAAATACTTAAGAGGAATCAAGTGGCCTATAAATGTACAACAAAATAGTTTAGCCACTGGTAATAAGAATATATAATTTCGAACATTTCTTTGATTTGTTCCTCTTTCTTGAACTCCAAGGACCAGATACTTGTTTTGAAGAAGACATCTACGGATAATTTTAGCGCATACGCTTCAAATTTACGATGACATATTTATGTGAGAAACGATTCGATACAACGCTGACAACAAGCCACAGTGCAGAGCGAACTCCGAACTGAACAGTAAGCTACTCCCGCGCTTAGCTACGGTTGAATGCTCATGACGATTGATGTGGTGTATGAGCTGTCAATCAAAATATGTAACGCAATCTTCGGTAAAATGTTTCTTTTTGATATTTCTCCGTCTAGATAAAAGAAAATTCAACCATTTTTTTTTCTGTTGGATACTTAACACTCTAAACTTTGTTTCTACGTGAAAATTTTTTTTTTTGAAAAATTCGGCTCTGAAGCTATACGATAACCTTAAAGGGGAACTCAACCCTAAAATCAACCCAATGTCTATACAAACATGTAGCCTTAGACAACTGACATGGCGTCTGGTCACACGTGCTTACGCTGTGTCTGTAGCTAAATGTGCTCTTGTGCCTTTCAGTCCTATTTTATTTAGTTCTTTTGTTGTATAACATTCGCCTAAGATGGATTCCCTTCCGAAGGAGCAATTAGAAAATGAGATTGTGGCTTGTGGGCCAGAGAAAACATCAGGAGAACAGGAAATCCTCGAAGCGTCCAAGAAAGGAGCGGTATACTTATTTACAATATCAAGTCAGTCTCGTTTTACTCTGTGGTTAAATGCTCTGAAAATTCGGTATTGGGTTGACTTTGGCAATCAGGATGACTATCGAGTGGAGTGGATTCGTAAGACTGGGCCATCAGAAGACTCCAAAGATATCGTAGAGGTGATTATTCAACTCTACAGAGTCCAAGATGGCGATAGCGTAGAGTCGTTGCTGTTCACGATAACTGTTTATGTCACGAAGCAGAAAGTCATGGTTCAGGGTAAACACCGTGAGTTTTGGAAAGAAACGGAGTTTTCTCGTCTGAGAGATTTTGTTAATTTGCTCTCAACGGATGATGTTTTAGACAATGAACATATTGGACCCGCATATACAGAAGTCTTCCAGGATAAAGAGAACATGCGCGTGCTGGACCTTAATGGAGTATCACTAGACGTTCTAAGTGATTGCGATGATGAGGTTGTAGATGAAGAAGAACAGGGTATTGACTTAGAAGACTTAGAACCTCTTACAACGACAAATAAAAGCTCTAAAACAAGGTATCCCCGACGCACAAGATTAATCTCGTCGAGGAAATCTCATGCCGCTGTAAGCAGTGCCAAGAAGTTACCAGAGAAGGCACCGACCGTTGAGATAACACAGCAGAAAATTTTAGAAAGTGTTCAGTTGTGCCTTAAGCGTGTCTCTGAGATTGAAGAAGTAGTCATACGAGTGGACAGACTAGCCACAGAGTCGGATTTGAAACTAAGTTCGAATGAATCGATGGCTAATCGTGTGAAGCACGAAATGGCAGTGTTAAAGAATACACACGAGAGTTTGAGTAATGAGTACCAGGAAAGGCTTGTTAAAGCGGAGGCGGAAATAAAGAAAATGCAGGGTCGACTTGGATCTCTCGTTGAGGAGAAAGCTAATTTGGCGAAGAAAGTTCGGACATTAGAAGATACTAACAGTGCGTTGCAGAATCGCATTACAGAGCTGGAGCGCAACCATGCTGAAGAGAGGCGGGAAGAGATATCCCGCACCAACGCTCTGGTTCAAACAGAAGAGCCAATTCAAGAATCTATAGACAACGACAGAGCGGACATCGAACCAGATGACAGTCAAAATGTTTCGCCCGGTTCACAAAGAGTTCAACGAGATAAACCGCCACAAGAATACGATTTTGTTTTCCTATGTGATTCGAACAGGAAGTTTATAGATACAAAGAAGTTGTGCCCACAAAGTAACGTGAAAGTAATTCCCTGTGGTAATACAGCCAAAGCTACGGAGATTTTGAATTCTCCGAGGTTTTCAGTGAGAAAGGGTCTCATTATAAATACCGGAGTAAATGATGTGGAAAGTTTGGATGTGGAAGATGTGATCGAGAAACAAGTTGAGATGGTACGTGTGGCTGTGAACGCATTTCCGGACAGAAAATTAATCATCTCCAATATCACCCCCCGAGATGATGATTTGGATAAAACAGTCATTGACGTGAATGATGCAGTGCACCGGCGGATAAATAAGTTGTCAAATGTTACTTGCGTTGATAATAGTAATCTGCGTGACAGAAAATTATTTTTTGACAGCAAGCACCTTAATAGAACGTATGGTGTCTCTGCCTTCGCCGCAAACTTAAAGCGTGGAATAAGAACGGCGTTTGGTATTCGTCTCAGCGACCGGCGACCGCAAACACGTCCATATGACAGGCCCAACCCTTACAGACACGAGTCTCGTCCTCCGCGGTTAATAGAAGAGCGCCAGCATGCTAGTCGGCATCCACCTGATCTGCCTAGCCAAGGAACTGAGATGTCAGCAGTTACTTCACAACTGAGAGGGTTGACGGAGTTAATTACCCGACTAGTACAAGTTAGCCAAGTACAACAGAGGGTAGTGTTCCCGCCCCCGGTACCTACGGGGGCGCCAGGTTTGGCTTTTTGTAATCCTAATCTTTTTCCACCAATAACTAATCAAGTAAGTACACTTGCTTAGGAGATAATCTATAGTTTGTTGTTTTATTTTTGTTTAGGTTATGTAGACCTGCAGTTTATTACTACTTTGTTTAATTTGTTTACTTGTTTAGTTGACTGAAATGGCTGGAGTTGTTTTGCATATATAAGTATGTTGAACGATAGGTTTGTTAAATTCTGCTCTTGGAATATTGAGGGGCTTGGAGGAAAGCTAAACGATGATGATTTTATTTCCACAATTGAACAATTTGATTGTGTTTCTTTAGTCGAAACATGGTTGAGTGATAATGATTTCAATATCGACGGGTTTTATTCTTTCTCCAAGTGCAGGAAAGCATCGGATAAGGCGCGCAGAAATTCTGGTGGAATTACTATTCTAGTGAAGTCCTCTTTAAGGAAGGGTATCAAATTTCTTGATAAGGAAAGTAGCGAAGAGTTTGTTTGGTGGAAGTTAGAGAAAGATTTCTTTCATATGAAGCGAGATTTATTTGTCTGTACAGTGTACATCCCCCCGCAGAACTCCCCCAGAGAAAAGAGGCTGGCCAGTGACCATTTTGAAATTTTGCAAGAAAGTATTTATAAATTTTCTAGGTTAGGGGAAATTATGTTATGCGGGGACTTTAATGCCAGAATCGGTTGTTTAGATGATTTTGTAGATGACACGCTTCCTAATTTGTCAAATATTACTAGTCCAATTGAGTCACGGAAATCTAGGGATAGCCACGTCAATTCGTATGGGAGGTCGTTATCTGAATTGTGTTGTGGGAATGGTTTGGTTATCTTAAACGGTAGGACGAAAGGAGACTTTCTCGGTCAGTTTACGTGCCATACTTATAACGGTGCAAGCGTGGTTGACTATGCAATTGTTTCCCATGATATTTTGCCATTGGTAAATCACTTTTCTGTATCCGATGTGGCGGAGTTTTCACATCACTGTTTTCTGTCCTTTGCTTTGATGGCTGAGCCTAGTTCTATAGCGGAAAATCCGTTAGAGTTGACACCATTTCCGATGTCCTTTGTATGGAATGATGAGTTGAAATCTTCCCTGCGTGATAATCTTGCTAGCGAGGAGATTTACAATGAAATGAGCGATTTGTTGGATTCATCAAATGAAGCTGATTTGGAAATAGACTCGTTAGTCAGTTCGTTTACTGATATTATAGTTAATGTGTCCAAAAGAGTAGTGCCTGCCAAGAATAGAAAAGGCCCAAGAAAGAAATCGATGAGTACGAGTAAAAAACAGAAATGGTTTGACAAGAGTTGTCACTCCCTTAAAAAGGAATTGCGGAATTTAGGTAAATTGCTGTCGAAATACCCCAGTGATCCTTTTTTGAGACAGAAGTTTTTTTCTACGAAGAAGGATTATAAGCGGCTCATTAAACGATTGAAACGAAACTTCCAGAACGACATGTTGAACAAAATTCAAGTAATGGAAGATAGAAATCCGAAAGAGTTTTGGAAACTGGTTAATTCCATTAAATCTCGCCAACCTGCAGGTATTTCCGATGATGTATCATCAGCAGAGTGGTATAGTTACTTCAAGGATTTAAATAAGGTTACTTTTACAACTGAGAACTCTAGTACTGAGGCTCAGATTGTACGCGATTATCAATTCTGGGCTTCTAATCATAATGGCATTCTTGATGCACCCATTTCTGTGAAGGAAGTATGTGACTCAGCCAAAAAACTCAAAACTAAGAAAGCGAGTGCAGGTGACTCTGTGAATAATGAAATAATCAAAACCTCTGTGGATGTGTTAGCACCTTATTTTGTTAAACTCTTCAACGCAGTTTTATCGCGCGGTGTGTTTCCAAAAGTATGGTCGGAAGGCTACATTGTGCCTCTTCACAAATCGGGAAGTCGCCTCGATCCTCTTAATTATAGAGGGATTTGTATTAGCAGTTGTTTAGGCAAGTTTTTTACTCTGATTTTGAATACTCGTTTAAATGCTTTCTTGACAGAAAATCAAATTTTCAATAAATGTCAAATTGGTTTTCGCCACGGGTTTAGAACGTCGGATCATGTGTTAGTTATGAAGACGTTAATTGATTTTTATAGAACTCGTCAAAAACCGTTGTTTGCGTGTTTCATAGATTTTAGAAAGGCCTACGATAGTGTTTGGAGAGAAGGTTTGTTTTATAAACTTATTAAATATGGTTGTAGTAAAAAGTTTGTACGCATATTACTCAGTATGTATTCATCTGTTAGATCGGCGGTTAAATTGCGCCAAGGAATCACCCCCTTTTTTCAGTCCGACATCGGAGTTAAACAGGGGTGTAACCTAAGTCCCACACTATTCAATCTGTTTATAAATGATATCCCTGGACTATTCAACACGCCTTCTTGTGACTCGGTATGGTTGGGGGACACAAAGTTGAGTTGTTTGCTCTATGCAGATGATCTAGTGTTGTTATCTGAGTCTGAGTCCGGGCTGCAAGTTTGTATTCGTAAGCTGGAGAGATATGCTAAAAAGTGGAAATTGCGAGTTAATTTGAAAAAGTCCAAAGTTTTAGTTTTTGGGACGAAGGCTCAGCGACGTTTGTACGTTACCTCTAAATGGTCTTTTGGCAGCGATGCGTTAGAATCAGTTGATGAATATACATATTTGGGAATAACGTTCCATTATGGCGGTGGCTTTAAGATTGCTCAAAAGACTCTTTATAATAAAGCGTTACGCGTTTATCACGGTTTGTTTAGAAGTTTTTCTAATGTGGAAAATGTCCCGATAAAAGTACTGCTGAAATTGTTTTCAACGCTTGTAGTCCCGGTGCTGTTATATGGGTGCGAAATCTGGGGAGTACATGTTTTAGGGCGCATATCTAATTTCGATATGTTCAAGAAAAAGTTCTTCAGTATGGCTAACGATATAGAAAAACTGCATTTGAAATTTTGCAAGCGTATCTTAGGGGTCCATTCCAAGTCTACAAATTTGGCTGTATATGCAGAATTGGGAAGGACACCAATGATTGTACATATGTCTTCGTTAGTGGTCAAATATTGGTTACGTGTGAAAGATTCATTATATGAGAATGAATTGGTGGGTAAAGCAGCACGCTTAAATATTCAGTCTAATTCTCAGGGCGTTAAATTCACCAATTATTTGTTGGAAATGTGCAATGTAAAACCTTTGAGTAATCTTGTTATTACATCTAATGGTAACATCAAACTTCTTGTTAAATATCTTAAGTCTGAATTATGTGATATTAATTTCAATAATATGTGGAAGGACCAGGTTCAACAGTGTAGTAAACTGCGTACTTTTAATCTTGTAAAATCGAGAATAGGCTTTGAAAATTACTTATCTCGCATTTCAAATGTAAAGCATCGTCAGGCGGTGACAAGATTTAGGATTTCCGCGCATAAGTTTCCTGTTGAAGCTGGTCGATATGCAAATATCACTTACGATTTACGTATATGTACAATTTGTAATATGAATGAAGTAGGTGATGAACAGCATTACTTTTCAAATTGTACCAATAGCAAATTAGTGAATCTTAGGAATAAATTTTTCAGTAACATGTTGGTTGTTAACAGTTCGTTTAGTCGTCTCAGTCATCGCGACTTATTTTTATACTGCTTATCAATGACGGATGTGTCTATTGTAAAAAGCACAGCCCAATATATATATGATATCACTACTATATTTAATGAATGTTCTTGTAATAGTTAGATGATATTATGCATGTTTTTGTAATTCCTATGTACCAATGATGGTGTTGTTGTTGGAATAAACATTATTATTATTGTATTCGAAATAAATAGGTTCTGCTATTTAATTTTTCTGTGTTGCGCGTCTAGCAAGAGAAAATCCGGAAACCTTCCTCACAGCCTCCTGTATGTACAGACGGCTCAAGTCTTGTAATTTGTGACGTAGTATACGGGGAATAAATTAGTTTTGCCATGCCGTCCCCTACATTGAATAGCAGGCCTAATAGCTTCTAATTGCGGACCATTGTGCTTTCTTTGTGCTAGAGGTGTGATCGTTCTTCCTTGGTATGTGTGACGTACGTTATGGGGAAATTTGCACTGAATTGAGCCGCCACACAATATAGATTTTTCAGCGGAAAATCGAACTTGGAGACTAATTTTCTCCTCATAGACGCGCAACACAGAAAAATAAAATATCAGAACTTATTTCTTTAGAATACATCTTTGTAAAGACGTTGGGTTGATTTTAGGGTTTAGTTCTCCTTTAAGTGTGCATACTTTTCTTTGGGGCAGTTCATACTTTAATACGGATGGAAGCATAAGTATTTGATTTCGGCTCTGAACTTTGAGTGCTTTGAACTCAGAACATAGCGCAACTTCGATTTGGTTCGTAACAAGGAAAACACTGCCGTTTCAGTGAATTTTAGCTCCGATCGGAGTAGTTTATTCACAGTTTCTTGCCGTGAAATTATTTGAACACAGATAAATAGTCAGCCTGCGAGCATGTAAAATCACATCGCTTTCAAATCACTTTGATAAGCTACGCAATCCCAAAACAACGCAGTGAAGACAATTATGCCTCCCGTGAAAGCCGGTAAGAAAACCGAAGTTGCCAAGGTAGCCGGCAAAAAGAGTGCGGCTGGAGAGAGGAAGAAACGAAAGGGGCGACGAAAAGAGAGCTATGCGCCATCTCCCCTGCAAAGAAAGCCACCGCCGTGAGAAGCGAGTAGAAGCTGAAGCATTGTAATGAATGCAATTGCCTTATTTCACTAAGACGTCAAATGAAAACAATATTTTGTTTAAATGCTAAGGATCATGGGACAAAATTGATTCCATTCACAAGCAATGATATCATAGATCAAACTTTGTTAATTCTTTCAGTCCAATTTTCCAAATATTTCAAAGGCAAACGGAGCGACCTGAGGCTAATATTGACAGATATTTTATCGGGACGTACTTCGCGTTTTCCCATTACCACTGTGAAAGTCAATGTGGCGCTGGCACTCCACCTGCAAGAACAAACCGAGGCTAGTAAAGATTAATCAATAATTAATGTATATACATATAAACTAAAAACCGAATAAAGGTTTAGATCACATAACACGTGGAACTGTTGCTCCAGCGCCAGGGGTGTGCTGACTACAAATACAAAGAATCAACGCGAGCGGAGCACATACGCATAGCGAGCTCGTGAATCCGCCAGTAGTTCGAGTAACAAAAAGTAAAAAATCGAGTGCCAACACAATTTACATCCTATTAGCAAGTTCTGTGTGGCTGTTTTACATATCTGATCAAAATAAATGATTTCTATTGACACAAAGCGAGAAAACAAATTTTGAAATTCGTAAACTATACCGAAAATGCCTATACAAAATAGAACACTTGAGAATTTACTCAAATTTACTCACTTTCTGTGAACTTCGAAAATTATTTCCTCGGGCTTCCATGAGAAATTCTTTTTGGTGTCACTACAGATTGTTTATTACATCTATATATTATTAAAAATGTATAATAGAACGTGATATCCTTTAAACTTTTTTGGCACTCGATTTTTGTCCACTTGTCGATCTTCTGGCGGATTCCGTCTTAAGCTGTTACCTCTTCCGTTGTTATCTTTCTAATTTCATTCTTCAGATTTTCTCTACTGAAACCATTAAGCCTAAAAAGTAAATGCTGTAAGTTTGAGAGGTGTTTTCACTGTCCAACACAAAATGAAGGCACACCAAACTACCTCACAAATTTATTTCAGAATTCTTCAGAGACCCATAGCCATAATCTGAGAAATTCACAGGGTGGTCTTTTTGTGCCTCGGCCTAGCAGCGAAGCTGGTAAGCGCAGCTTTAAATATAGAGGCGCTGTCCTGTGGAATAGCCTTCCAAATGCTACTAAGCGACAGCCTCCGTATTGTTTTAGGAAGCAACTAGACACAGTTTTTTAGAATAGAATACAGTAGACAGAATTAAAATTTAAAGTTATAGTTTTTCTGAGTATACACTGTGGCACGTCCTCATTCGCTAACGCGACGCACAGCATTCAGCGCTGGTATTAATCTGGGACATTTTTGAAGGAGGTTTAAGAACTCTAACCTAACCCTAACCACTCTCACGCCCCCGTTCTCAAAAGCGGTGTATTATTGGCGACACGCCAGCCCCACCGGAGCGTTTTCATTAATCATTTCTTTAACTTATCTTCAAGGCATCCAAGGCGTTCGTCAAACCCTGGAGGTGCTCATTAGCCAGCGGCTGAACGTAAGACGTTGTCAGGCTGTCAACGGATCGGTACAAAGAAAAGTCAGCGTGAGCATGCCGATGGACCAGGAAACGTTTGCTGACATTTTCGGATCCCTACCCTCGGCACCCACAGATCTGCGTCGGCGGTTCACAGCAAAGTTCTCGGTACCTGCGAAGGAGTTGGACTTGGTCTTTGTGGATGGCTGGTCTGTAAACACCTTCAACACCAGTACAACTTGCCGGGTCATGCTTAACAAGCCGATCGAGCTGTCCTTGTTCCAGCAGAAGAAGGTTGTCTTCGACCATTCCGCCTGCCCTAGATGCCAAAGCCAGACTCTAATAACAAAATACCAGCCGGTAAAACGGACTGTTTCCTGCACCAGCTTCATGAGAATGTCATTCTCTAGAGAACGTAGCAAGCAGATTACAAAAACAAGAGGTAAGTTAGAAGCTGGAAAAGGACTGCCAATTGCTTATAAACACTAATTGAACTTCATTTTGTTTTTATTTATTTCAGAAATGCCAAGTCTTTCGTGGGCCAAGAAAAGGACAAGTACCGCCGAAAAGACAAGATAAAGCACATGCGATAAAGTCGTGACTTCATGCTTCTGAAGAACAAAATAAAATGAACGCACTTATAACTTTTAGTGCAATTTCACGCTTATATTGCATATATTTAATATGTAACCGGCCAAAAGACTCAGCTTTTTGCTCAATCCGTTATTCCGTTATTCCAAGATTAAGTGGTCAGAGGTTGCCGCTCCAAAAACAAAATGGCTGACGTACGCGTCGCGATTGTTTGCTGTGAGCGCAACTGTTTTATAGTGAGCCCAGTTTCTTGGTTGGGCTCGCTTCAGAAACTGGGTTCGCTTGGGTGCACTCGGGGTGTTTGCTTGCCTTCGCTTTTTGAGCGAACACGAGCGAACATTTAGTGGTTAGTTCTGGCCTGGTTGTATCCTCGTCCGGGTCGTCAGTGGTCGTCCTGTCCTCATCTTCTTCCGTTTGACGTGGGTTGTCGAAGGCCTGTACGAGCGTTGGTGGCAAATGTTCTATACAGGTTCCCACGTAGAGTCGTCTATTCCCCACCCCTGCCAGGAAACAAGCATTTCTACTTCGCCTCCCCTCTTCCTTTTCCTCAGGATGTTGTCGACATAGTAGGATTCTGGTAGAACCTCTCGCTTCCGTTTGCTCATTTTCGAATATGAGGTGTGAATCTGTGAGGTTTAGATTGTATACATGGTGATATATGGCCATACATGGTGATACATGGTACACATGGTTATAATATGACGATACATATGATACAGTATATATTAACACCATTATGATACACTTCAATGAAGTACATGAAGTACCTACCCTAAGGCTTAGGTTTCACCCGCTGGCCAATAAACTGAAGGATCTTGGGGCTGGGCTATGATGGCGTACTACTCTTCCCAGTAAACTGCGCCACCCCAAGTTATTTTACGGCCCACGTGATATGAATATTCTGTACCACGGATTATACTGTTTGGCATACCGCCGGGTAGATTTCTTGTCGGCGGCAGTTGTAGACAAGTTTCGACTGCCTTGTTGATTTCAAAGTCTATAAATCGCTGGGATAAAAATTGCTTCTCGCTCTTCTTTGAGTTCTGGAGTTTATTACTAAACGTATTTGAAGAACCACATAACGTGGCTTAACTTTTAAGGTAACTGGAGGAAATATTTTGCCAATTCATCTGATATATTTTAAGATTTAAGATGGTAGTTCAAATTTTAAGATCTCATACTCAGTCGTTCTGCGGTTTTGAAATGTCAAACTTGTCTACAATGTGTCATTCTACTGTCTACAACGAGGCATTCTTTGTCTACAATGTAGAACAACACGTCGCTTTTCTCACGCCGCCACACAAAAATCTCTACCGGCGGTATGCCAAACAGTGATCACGTGGTACAGACCATTCACATCACGGGGGCCGCAAAAAAACTTGGCCACTGTCGCAGTTTACTTACCCTGGTTTCCAGAGGTTAAATGTTTTGCCTTTTGTTGGTAAATTCGGCGAGCCGCGCGGAAGGCAACAAATTCAACCTATGGGCCAGGTCTGTTTGAATCTCGTTTTCATGCAGAATAATGCGTCAGCAAAAAAGGTCTAGATTTTGATTGGCTAAGAGCAGCGCAAGTTATATTTGAAAATTGAAAGACCAGTGAAAAAAGTTGAAACACCAATTCAAATTACACTACCTTTTCACAAAGTCTCGAAACCAAAGATTCTAACGTTAAATGTAACCTAACTTTGTACACACGTATTTCTTGCACGTAGTTGATAAAGAAAACTGCAGAGAAAGGGGAAGTTTCGGGTGAAAAGTTTTCAATTTTAGTTCGCGCGCGCTGCTGACGCAATCATCACTGCACGCCATTTCGAACATCGAGCGCGCGCTCAACGTGAGCGGTTTTGGACACGTGATGGGTATTATCCAATTACAGGTTGTTGTGAGCGTTAGCCAATGGCTATCGGTCTCCATATTTTGGATGAATAAATTAAGTTCAAACAGACCTGGCCCAGAGGTTAAATTTTGCCGTCCGCGCACTCGACGATTCTCGCGCCTTTTGCGCTCGCCAACGCTATTTACCAACAAAAGGCAAAACATTTAACCTCTGGAACCCAGGGTACAGTTTACTGGGAAGAGTAGTACAAACCGTATAAAAGACCAAGGATGGAAAGTTATGTCGAAACTTCTCTCTTTTCGCATATCAAAGATAGACTAACAAAGGATAGCTGGTTTCCTGTCTATATAGTAGGTAAGAATCACGATTTCGCGAGTGCACGGCGTAGCCTGGCCCTGGGAGTTCGCTATTTTGCGTTGTAGAATCGTCGAAAATTCACCGACCAGGTTACATACTACATACTATTTAAAATGAGAAATATTTCAAGAGCCATTGCACCAGAACAAATTTCGGTTCTTGCGTGAATGATGATTTAATAATGAGGCAAAGGTAACACGGGTGAACACGGGTGAACACGGGTGAACAAAAGGTGAACACGGGTGAACACGGGTGAACAAAAGGTGAACACGGGTGAACAAAAGGTGAACAAAAGGAGAACACGAGTGAACAAAAGGAGAACACGAGTGAACAAAAGGAGAACACGAGTGAACAAAAGGAGAACACGAGTGAACAAAAGGAGAACACGAGTGAACAAAAGGAGAACACGAGTGAACAAAAGGAGAACACGAGTGAACAAAAGGAGAACACGAGTGAACAAAAGGAGAACACGAGTAAACAAAAGGAGAACACGAGTGAACAAAAGGAGAACACGAGTGAACAAAAGGAGAACACGAGTGAACAAAAGGAGAACACGAGTGAACAAAAGGAGAACACGAGTGAACAAAAGGAGAACACGAGTGAACAAAAGGAGAACACGAGTGAACAAAAGGAGAACACGAGTGAACAAAAGGAGAACACGAGTGAACAAAAGGAGAACACGAGTGAACAAAAGGAGAACACGAGTGAACAAAAGGAGAACACGAGTGAACAAAAGGAGAACACGAGTGAACAAAAGGAGAACACGAGTGAACACGAGTGAATAAAAGGAGAACACGAGTGAAAATTCAATAAGTTTAGATTAACTTAGCGATAACCCATCTTTTGAATTCAGGTCGGACCATTAGAAAAATAAAGGGGGTGGGGGTTTGGACATTACGTTTGAAAGTGATTGGCAGGTAAATTACTGATTACATACTTGAAATTTCACCCGTGATTTTTCTCACATTAGAAAAGCTTTCCAATTCTGTTTGTTTTGAGGTTTTATCGAGAAAATACTTGAGAAACATCCAGTGCCTAGCCAGACTTGAGAGAAAAGCAGGTAGCCTAAAGCAGATTTTAAGCCAAATGCTCCGACTCCCTACTCTCCCCCGAGTGTATGTATAGGAAATCATATGGTTTCGAGTGAAATTCGGGATAAGTTTTCAAAGAGTATCAAAATTGCACGGAGCTCTTTGAAAACTCACAAGTTCGATCTTCGGAAATATTGGAACAATTAAAGCACCGTTTATGAAGTAATAATGCTACAGCATCTGAAATGTTAATGTTTAGTACTGTCAAATGAATTTATATGGTTAGACGTGTTTTTGCCGTAACCACAGCCGCAGCATAATCAGTTTTAAGCATTCGGAAATGTTCGGAAACACTTCGGAAATTTTCGGAAAATAATCGGAAAAAATCCTTTACCAAAACATGACTGTGAACAATTTTGTGCACTTCGATTTCATTCTGGAGCTTTTGTTTTCGATTTATAGATTGTCAAATTCCTGATTGTGAGTGCAATTTCAACCAAACAGTGCAATTTGGGATTAATTGTACTGCTCTCAGCCAATCAGAATCGAGAAATTTTGTTGAGTATCTGATTATAAAGCAAACACTCATGCACATGTATACCACACTCAACTGTTCAAAATGGATTTAAAATCGTACACACATAGTATCGCATCTACAATGTATTAAATTGTGCCAGAAAGTGCAGGAAAAACTGAAATTCAAAATTTTCCGGGGGAGCATGCCCCAGGGCCCCCTAGAAACTCGGTCCTCGTATCAGCTGTGCGGCGGATGTAGCTGCTTTCAGTTCTTGGTCACTTGTTCAGAGAAATCTCTCATTAGTAAATTTGGAAACTGCAAAAATTAGTACAATGAAAATCGTGCAGAGGCGCGAAAAAAAGTCTGCACCGATATCAGGGCAGAAATAATAAATTATTGCAAGTTTAAAATGTCACCCCCCCCCCCCCCCCCCCCCCCCCCCCCCCGAACCCCCTTTACTTTTCTAACGGTCCGACCTGAAAAGATGGGTTATCGCTAAGTTATTCTAAACTTATTGACTAAGTTGACAGCTTGTCATCTATTTTGATGTTTGAGGTAATTAAATCCTACTTTGTGGTTTCCGAACTGTCAACATGCATCATATGTCATTAAGGACCTTATACGCAACCAGGCCGGCAACGTCTAGGACGACGGCATAAAATACAATAACTGCACGTGAAAATGCACGCAGTCGCCTTCATTTCAACCGTTGTCTGGAAAAACACAACGTCAAAATCCCAAAGTTTACGTTTACAAGAGAACGCAAACGTAAGAAAGTAAATCACTCTGGTTTTCGTTCGGCGTGAGCAAAACTTTATGCTTATCATATTTTTCGAAGACCTGGAGGTGAAACGTAATTATAAGCGAATAAAGGAACTAGTAAACACCAGATTTCGGGAGAAAACACTTTTCTACCTCCCGTCGTCACTGCCGTCGCCGTCCTGGTTGCGTATTAAGGTCCCTATTATCAGATGCCTCTCAGACAGGCATCCGGTTTTCTCTAGGCTCTATAGTTTGGCTGGTTTACTATAGTTTCAATTATTTAAAACAAAGAAAAATATAGTTTCAATGCATTTTCACTCGTGTTCACCTTTTATTCACTCGTGTTCACCTGTTTTAACATCTTGTTCACTCGTGTTCACTCGTGTTCACTCGTGTTCACTCGTGTTCACTCGTGTTCACTCGTGTTCACTCGTGTTCACTCGTGTTCACTCGTGTTCACTCGTGTTCACTCGTGTTCACTCGTGTTCACTCGTGTTCACTCGTGTTCACTCGTGTTCACTCGTGTTCACTCGTGTTCACTCGTGTTCACTCGTGTGTAGTTTTAGTCAACATCGGGACTCGGCGGGAGCCAGCCGAGGGATGGCTAACATAATTTCTTCGAAGCTTCGAAGCCGCTCAAATTCACTCAGGTACTCAACTTTAATTTATAAATTGACTTGGTTTTTCGAAAGCCTATAGGTCGAGCTAAAACATTTTTCTCAATAAAACATGTTTAAATGGTTTTGAAACTTGGTTGCGGCTGTTTTACAATTGAGTGTACCAACATTTTTTCGCTATGTTACGAGCTTTGCATTGCAAAGTTATAGCAGGCAGAGTAATCAGTGTTACACCACATGAATAGGAATTTTCTACTGAGCAAAACAAAACAAAAATGATGGAAATCGGTTAACATTTGGCAAAGATATCGATGTTTATGTGGTCCAAAAATGGTCAATAGTGTTACGATGTGACATTCAAATATTTTAGACAAATAATAAACCTCTAAATTTATTATCAAAGTAACTCTAAAAATACTTTTATTTTATTTGTGAATGTACTTTACTATGACATTTTGAGTTGGCATTTGACTTGGAGGAATATTATCATGTGGTTCGCACTCAACAGCATATTATTCAGAAACTCCCTAGTGTTACGGATTTTCAGATTTGTGATAAAAAAGTTGCCTGAACTTAATTTTATAACATGCAATAAGGTTTAACATGACTGAACAATTCTGGGTCACTAAATAATTTCTTAAAAACTAAGTTTTGGCTTTCCGGAAAATGTTGTAGTGTCCGTACCCCCCATGTAAACTTTGTGGTTGTTATGTGTTATCAGCTACCAAAGTGATATGTTTTATGGTTTCAGTTAATTGTCATACAAAAATTATAAATAAATTTGGTTGATATCAGCAAGCAATAAGAAAATAAGCTACAATATATCATCAAATGTAGTGTACGTACCCCCTGTAGTGTCCGTACCCGGCCCCTAAATAATGAGACATTATTTTTTATTGACTGGAGCATCATACGTCATTGGTTTATTGAAAATGATAGCCAAATGTAATTATCAAAGTAAACCAAGGTTCAAATCTGTAATTGTCAGTGCAAATACTAACTTCCTGTATATAAGCATATGCAAATTTAAATAAATTGATCATAAAAAATACAATCATACAATGAAACCTTGTGACCATTACAGGGGGTGGAAATTAACATTTTTTATCACTAGCCAGTCGGGCTAGTGAGTTGAAATAGTTATTATAGCCTGACAAAGATTTCAGTAGCCCGAATATAAAGTGATACCATTAAAGAAATTAGAGCTTTAATAGGCCTTTTGCAGCAGGGGGTCACGTGACCTTGTCAATCAGAAATCTTTTAGCTACAACTGTAGAACAATTTTGATGCCAGAAATGGAAAGAATAAGCCAAAATAGGTATGAAGCGCAAGTTTCAAGTTAATATCTTTAAAATTGAAGCAATGACATTTTTTGAAAATCTGGAAGTATATGAGGCTGGATAGCATGGCTTGCTATCCAGCCATACAAATTCTGTTAAATTTCGAGAATTAAAAAAATTACAATTGCCCCAATTTTAAAGATAACAACCTGAAACTTACACTGGTTACTCATTTTCTCTTGCTCTTTTCGTTGATGGCACCAAAAAGTGTGCTAGCTCAAAGATTTGTGATTGGCAAGGTCACATGACTCCCAGCTGCAAAAGGCCTATTGCTAAGTTTTGATACTCATAGTACATACTACCAGTATTACACTCAGGTTTCTGCAAAATGCATTTAAACTGTTTTGCTGCCTTTTATTGCCAAGTTAAATGTACTCCGGTTACAGTCAGATTTGATTTCTGCAAAATTTAAACAGACTGTTTTGTTGTCTGTGTTAGTGTAGTGCTAGCTAGCCTCCGAACTAAACAGTATGGTAACTTTTCAGTCCAGTTCTTACTGTAGTTCCTCATCGGATTCAGATTCATCATCCTCTATGAAATGTGTTCTTTGTGCTCTTTCACCACCATTCAACCAAAGTTCAATGGTCCTCTGGCCATGGGGTCAAATTTCCTTGATTTGGTGATAAGATAATAGATGTTCCTATATCCTAAGTGTGTTGCTGTAGTGTCCGTACCCCCAAACAGAGACAGGGTAAA
This sequence comes from Actinernus sp. WN-2022, assembly GCA_030867875.1. Classification (NCBI taxonomy): domain Eukaryota; kingdom Metazoa; phylum Cnidaria; class Anthozoa; order Actiniaria; family Actinernidae; genus Actinernus; species Actinernus sp. WN-2022. Next base: position 61,127,161 of record JAOWCC010001501.1, on the reverse strand, counting down.
AATGTTTTTGCAGATTCCTGAATGATTGATATGAGTGCATACTGCCTTAATTTTATCAGCATAGATAACACTGACCTATATTGCTGGACAATGATTGAATGTCATTATTTGTAACCCATAAAAATAAAATGTTCAGTTGCTGTCTTGAAAATTATTGACTTTTCACAGTTTTGCACAAAAGTAATCCAAGTAATAGTTCCCAACAAATGCAATAAGAATGGAAAGAAAAGTGCTTTACCTGACTATTGAAGCCCTAAGTACCAGAATATGTTACAACATAAGCATATAAGTACTGTCTTAATGCTATTAATTATAGTGTACAAAAATGTCCATGTCACCTTGAAATTGTAGTGTCCGTACCCCATATAGGTTACTGTAAAGAGTTTCTAATGGAAGTAAGACAGTTTGTGCAGAGATATTTCAGCACAAAATAGCAAGTGGCAAAATACAGAGCAGGTTCTTTTCCTGGAAATTGTAACTTGATTTTGGACCCCAAGTGACTGCCAGATGGTACACTCAATTGTAAAACAGCCGTTGGCCTATATTCTTGACGACAACATCGTCCACGTTGCAGTCACGTTGAAATGGCTTACCTGTCAATCACATTTACAACTGAAAGTGCTTCCGTAGGGGTTCGCTTCGGCCTACAATAATTTTCGATCCGCAATGCTTCAAGATAGATGTTTTCATTCTCGAGAAGTGTACAGACACAATACACAGTTGGCATCTTGTGAGAAAATATACGAATTTCGTCACGAAGTGACGGGTTGTTTTCTGGTATATACAATAACCTACTTGTGGCGAAAACATATGCACTGATATTTGTCCGCAGATGTTATCTGTTCCAAGAAGCGAACAGTTTCCCGAGAGCGAAGCTTTGTGAGCTCGAGGGAAACTGTGAGCTTCGAGGAACAGATAATGTCCAAGGACAAATATCAGAGTGAGTGCTTATTTTTGAGCCACAAGTAGGTTATTGTCTTTATTATCCGTCACAAATGCGTTTTTGTACACTATCGATCGATAGCCTCCGTCCGGCGAATGGAGGATATCGCGTCACGTGATTCGATTCGACCAATCACGCGAGGGTAAAACTTTGTGATGGATTATAAAACTGAATACCTAACAGTTTACATGTTTAGGAGGTCTATATTTTGGTCATGTATCCCACAAAAAGACTTGTGTGTATACGAAGAAAAATCACAAGTGGTTCATGAGGAAACATTTCATAACTTGATTTATTTAACAACAGCCACTATAATAGTTATTCTTTAATCCTAGAATTGGCACATGGTTGTAGCAGCTTCACAACAAGGTCTGAGCAAGGTGGCCGCAAAATTGAACCTCGGTCCCTCCGAATTTACTGTTACATATTGTGTCAACCCAGAAAAAGAAGTGTCCAGCACTATTTTTGATAAGCTGGTAAGTTGTTACTTTTGTTCAACCCTTGTCTTCTAAATTGTTCCCTTCTAAAACGTTCTCTGTTGTGCCTCAAAACTCATTAGTATAACAAAAGGATTATGCAGACCACAGTTATGCAGACCACCCCATCTAGGCCCTCATTTAATGCTAAGTTAGCCTGCAAAACAGGGGCTATATAGGGCTGGAGTGCGCGTGCCAGACCCTGTGTGGCCAAATACGACTATAATGCTGATTACGTGGCTAAATACGGTTGCTAACTGATACGCTGCCAAATTTCACACTAGTAGGGCCTGTTTCGTAAGCTAATGCTAAGTCGTTTGTTCATATTTGTCATAATTACAGGAACGTGATGATGTTAATAAGGATGCCCTACTTGAGTACATTGGGTATGTACCTCGTGATATTCATACATACTTGCTAATACCGAAAATAGAGCAGAGATTCGATTTATTCAAGGCTAGTAAGAAGGCCAATTTAATAATGATTCTTCAGGAAGAAGAAGAAGAAGAAGCACGCTACAGATCACTAGCTATCATATGTAGCAAGACAGAGATTTGTTCCTGGATCCCAGAATCCTTACAATGGACTTGTTTGAAAACAAATGATGTTTTGAACATACAGAATGTAAGCTGCGTTAGCCCTGCCGTTTACGAAGCTACTGTGGAGTATATGAGTACCGAACCTAAAGCTTTGATGTGGATGGTAAGTATGGATTTTTTTACTGAAAGTTGTAGAAATTATGAAACACTGTAGAAACATGTTAAGGTAGAGAGAGATTCAGGTTCGTCATGTGGTTTTGAAAAACAATTGCAATTATGTCCGCATTTATGCCACCCAAACATGTTATAACACCTAATTAAATAAAAGGGTTGCTCTTGGTGATTGGGGACATATAGCCAGCAAAGGATCACCTTGGTCGGGGGGAGGGGGCTGTGCATTCACTGACCCCCTGAATGGTACCCCATAATAACATCGGGTCTATATTGCAGCGTAATGTCGGCTCTATAAATCTCTACCAAACTTGGACAACAAATTGCTAGAAAATGGGTCAAAGACGTTCCAAGAGGTTATAATAGCAGTTCTTCAAACGAATTATTATGCGCTAAAGTAAAGGAGCATTATCAAAAGTTAGTTTTCTATCCCCATCTCTTCACCAGGTAGAGCACCTAAACATATTAACCAACAAGCCTAGCTGCAACATTGGTCATTGCCTTCAGCCACTTGTATTTGCCAGGCTCCAGAGGTGTACTTCTACAATTGGCTATTGGTTCGACTCGGATGGTGAAAAGATGTATAATACACTATCCGTGGCAGGTTATACCAGCAGAGTCTCTCATGTAAAATGTATCATCAAGTATAAGAGGGAAAACCCTAATATTGGCACTGGCGTGATAATTAATTTTCCTTTCGCGGCCGATTATGACATTGTCATCATAGATTTGTCTGGCGTCTGGCATGGCATTCAGGTCACGGCCACTATGGGTAGGGTAGAAAAATGTGCTCCCAAGCATGGTAGGGAGCCTTTTTATATGAATGCCTCTTGTACATTCAAGTATATATTCACACCTGAAACAGTATTCGAACTTTCAGGTCGTCCTACTCTTGAAGGATTCCAATTGCACAAATTGCGAGTTCTGAAACCATCTATACTCATCAGTGAGAGTGAGCTGAGCCACTTTAGAAAAAATAGTTTCTGAAGTAATCTTCACTCAATATTGGCGCTGCCGTGATAATTAATTTTCCTTTCGCGGCCGATTATGACATTGTCATCATAGATTTGTCTGGCGCCTGGCATGGCATTCAGGTAACCACTATGGGTAGGGTAGAAAAATGTGCTCCCAAGCATAGTAGGGAGCCTTTTTATATGAATGCCTCTTGTACATTCAAGTAGTGATTGTGATTGTAAAATGTTGTGTTGTGTGGCGATTAAATACAGTCAAATATAATTGCATATTTAATGCCCTTGGATTGGTTTAGCCGATCTGCTATTACGGAATTCATTGCACGTCAATCAAACTCAGTCCGCGGAATTTGAGCGGATATTTCGTACACATTGAATAGAAACTGTTTTAGAACGCTTCTCTCTCATCATGCCCTTAACGACAAGAAGAATTTTATGCCAACGTAGAAATCCGCTGAAATCCAGCGGAATGAGTTTGATTGACAGCCACCAAAACTAAAACATATTCAAGTTCATATTATAATTTAGTGTGGCGATTAAATATCTTAATAAATTAATAGCGAACTTTCATTTGAATTTAAGAATATTCCAGATTAGCTTAGATTTATAATCTTCAATTATTTCAATGTAAAAAAGTGTGAAATAAAATATTGAATTCAATTGTACTTGTCGTGTTTCCACGCAACACTCCGCGTAACAGTTCGTATGTTAATACAGGGTGTTTCAAAAGTTCGTGGACACTTAAAAAAAACACCACTATATTTAACTTTTGTTTTGCATTTCCAACAGACAAAGAATGAAATCAAAAACCTAGAATATTGTATCACAGACATGTCCACTATTCCAAATCTAAGCTCTCTGGACTAGTATTATTGATATCGTAGAAAACATCCCTTTGGAAGATAACAGTACTATTTTCATAGGATCTTTTGACAGCCGTAATTGCGTTTATTGCTACATTTATTGACATTGCACAAAAACCCGGGTTTTGCGGCAATAACGATAATCGCTCTTACGGCTTTAATACGCCATCGGATTCACTTCTAATGTCTTTCGCAAGTAAGAGACACATCCCATGAAACTTTCAGCGAAATAATTATCGAAAACAATCGAATATTGACAGAAAGATGATTTTTTTATTTGTCACCACTTCAAAACAGGTATTTCAGCTTTTAGCTAAAAAGTGTTTTTTCATGATTTATCACATTAAAAAATCATATCTCTGTCAATCTTCGATTGATTGCTACAATTTTTTTACCGAAAGTCCCGTAGAATGTTTGTCTTACTTGTGCAGGAGACTAGAGGTGAGTCGGATGCGTATGACAGCCGTAATTGCGTTTATTGATACATTTATTGACATTGCACAAAAACCCGGGTTTTGCGGTAATAACGATAATCGCTCTTACGGCTTTAATACGCATCGGATTCACTTCTAATGTCTTTTGCAAGCAAGAGACACATCCCACGAGACTTTCAGCGAAATAATTATCGAAAACAATCGAATATTGACAGATATGATTTATGTGTCACCACTTCAAAACAGGTATTTCAGCTTTTAGCTAGAAAGTGTTTTTTTTTATTACTGACGCTGGATCGAAATCCTCAAATTTCTATTGGTTGATGCAAAACAATTAGCCTATGCGGACGGTTGAGTGGGCGCGCCGCACCTTTCATTGTTTAATTGCATCAACCAATTGAGATTCGAGGATTTCGATCCGGCATCGGTAATAAAAGCAACCTCGTTCTCGTCGGGCAGAAGAATACAGGCTGGTGTCACGTGACCCACAGAGACCACAGGTAACCCGGAACAAGAAAATACACATGGCGATATAAACAACAACAAAACACATTTTATTGTCAACTTTTCTCAAACTAAACCTACTAAAATGGAACAAAAATAATTTCACGGCAAGAAACTGAATAAACTACTCCGATCGGAGCTAAAATTCACTGAAACGGCAGTGTTTTCCTTGTTACGAACCAAATCGAAGTTGCGCTATGTTCTGAGTTCAAAGCACTCAAAGTTCAGAGCCGAAATCAAATACTTCTGCTTCCATCCGTATTGAAGTATGAACTGCCCCAAAGAAAAGTATGAGTTCGATACCTTGTGTTCGATACAAACGTACTAGTGATTTTTTGTGCGACATCAAGCCTCAGTGCGTAAACCATAACAAACCCCGGCAGGCTTAATCGAGCTCATCGCCGATTAAGAATAGAATATAAACTTTATTTAAGTGTCAATACCTTATAGCTAGGGAGATACTTGAGAGATTATGAAAAGAGTTTCGTTAAGAAACTTAAAATACGCGCGCTATTATTCGCCAAACATTCACCGGCTGTATTCCTAAATTAGGTGGAGTCGCGAGATTCCCTTCACTTGACTAATCCGCCTAATTATAAATACAGCGAGCCGTAAAGTTAAACTACACTAATTTGAATAATCTAAGTGCTCAAACGAAATCTCTTTCAGGGAAAAGAAAAAAAGCGCAAAAATACCATGCAGACGGCAGAGTTGACTTTCTTTAATGCTTATCTAGCTTTTCCCGTTTGTAGCATTTTTAGTAAGGACGTTTTTGGCGAGAAAACTAGCTTTGAATATTCCTCCCCACAAAATGTACCATAAAAACCCGAAATTCACTCTACTGAGGGGAAACTAAATATTTGCGCTAAAGCAACGAAACTTGGCGAAACACTTTATCGATCTTTCACCTTTCAAGTCCCGATTGTAGGAAATTGATAGAGCTTTCATGTTTTATGAAATTTCGGTCTTTTAGAACCGAGGTAGGGGAATTGGCTCTATGTTCTTTGTATTTATGGCTAATTAGCCGTTGAATTTGCCGCCAATAACCTTTGAGGTCCCGGATGTATGTCGCGGCATTCTACGCGATGTACTGAGATTGCAATGATATAGATTTGCTAGTTGTATATTATACAGTAGTTGTATATTCCATTCTATTCAATAAATTACTAACTTAAAACTGGTAGTAAATAAAAAAACATCTGGGGGAAATATAATCAGTATCAACACAGTGACCCTGCGTAGCAAGCGCAAAGGGAAAGGAAGGCGCTAGAAAGGGAAAGGAAGGCGCTATACGTCTCCGGAGAATGCCATGAAAAGCATTGAGAATGATAATCTGCTGTAAATTCATCTTTAAAAATAGCGAGGCCATGGGAATCATGAATTCTTTCGTGAACGACATCTTCGAGCGCATCGCTACTGAATCTTCTCGCCTGGCCAACTACAACAAAAACTCCACCATCAGTTCAGGGGAAATCCGGCCTGCTGCTGCCCGGGGAACTCGCTAAACATGCCGTTAGCGAGGGAACCAAGGCCGTCACGAAATACACTAGCAGTAAGTAAACAAGACTGCCGCCCGGCACAAAACAAATAACGGCTCTTTTAGGAGCCACCACATGCATCGAGAGATTAATGACCTCATTCCTTCCATGACATAAAAAAAAATGGAATTGTGTGATTGCAGAGTCTTTTAAACACATAAACAGGTTATTTTGAAAAGAGGGGAGCATGGGAGTGACCAACGTTTTTCACTTTTTTCTAACACACAATTTTTTCTGTATTTACTATCTCCCTTTTTATTAATTAATGTAATGTAAATTGAATTATGTCTATGTAGTCTTGAATAACGTGCAATAAATATTAATCTGGGAAGTGATATAAAGAGGTGGCTTTCGGATGGCGAGGCCATTATATTATGCTACCAATATATGAGACCACTGATAATGCATGGATCCATATTAATAGGGGATATCAAATAATTCACAGTAGCTATAATAGGAGATACATGTATAGAGAATAATACATGGGCGCGCAGAGATATGGGATTTATCTTTGAGTGTTCAAATTGATATCGAATGAGTGAGCACGGAAAACGGGTGAGATATCGAATTTGAACAGCTAGGAGAAGATGAATTCCATATCTCCAAGCACCCATGTATTATAATTCTGTTTATTATATAAAACAAATATAAACAAATGCAAAATGTATTTTTAAACGAAACGATTTTTCAATATATAATTGACACATGTGAAAATTATCGTAATTTTGATGTACATGTGCGAAATATGAGATTTCTCAGTGGTCGAAAACCTAATAAAACACAGACTTATATAGTACTCTGGACAGAGTTCCATTATAGAACAAATGCCGAGAGGGAATTGGTTCGTTAAGCTCGCCCCGGGGATTGGTTCGTTCAACTATAAAAGCTCGTGTTTTCCCTCCTCCGGGGTCTTTTCCATTCACTACACAGTCGCCGTCATGTATCATTGTACTTATGTGGACGAGCAAGACGAGTGGTGCGAGACTCCAACACAGAGTACCGAAAGAGAAGAAAACCCCTACGAAGCGGATCTTTTACCGCCCCCTCCAGAGTTTGCCGACGATTCACCCTCGGCGGATCAAGTCGGTTCTTCGAAGCGGAGTTTTCCTGACGATTTGCCCGAGCTAGGGGATGAATTATTTTCCGTTCAGCCCTCGTCGGCGTCTTCGGTTTTGTTTTGTTCATATACCGAGACACTGAACGGTGTATAATATTTATCTTTGAAGCAAGATCATGACTTTCGTATCATTTGGTGGCTCATAACAGAGCTTCAATCACCAATGAGTTGCCGAGAATTTCGATCCGCCTTGCAATAATTTGAACACAGATAAATAGTCAGCCTGCGAGCATGTAAAATCACATCGCTTTCAAATCACTTTGATAAGCTACGCAATCCCAGAACAACGCAGTGAAGACAATTATGCCTCCCGTGAAAGCCGGTAAGAAAACCGAAGTTGCCAAGGTAGCCGGCAAAAAGAGTGCGGCTGGAGAGAGGAAGAAACGAAAGGGGCGACGAAAGGAGAGCTATGCAATCTACATCTACAAGGTGCTGAAGCAGGTGCACCCAGATACAGGCATTTCAAGCAAGGCCATGGGAATCATGAATTCTTTCGTGTTTAAATTGACTTTGCTAATCCGCTCCAAGACGAAATCGACGACTTTTCATATGGTTTTTTTCTACGTGGTATTTAAACGCACCAGCGCGGGGAAAGTTTTTTTTGCAACATTTAACTGTTCCTGGCCATTTCGTCTCGTCAACTATGTATTTTCTCCACCCCAATTCTTTTTTCTTTTCTCTCCCGATGACATGTCGACTCTTTCTTTCCGAGGGCTTTAGTAATCTTTCGACAGTTCTTAAGAACTGGTCTTTCCGCTCTTCAATGTCTGTCTCTACCGCATCCTCTGCCGGATCCTCTACCGCATCCTCTACCGCAGAGATTGACAGAGATATGATTTTTATGTGTCACCACTTCAAAACAGGTATTTCAGCTTTTAGGTAAAAAGTGTTTTTTTCATGATTTATCACATTAAAAAATCATATCTCTGTCAATCTTCGATCGATTGCTACAATTCTTTTACGGGACAGGCTCACTAAAGCAGTATTCGTGCGTGAGCTACGGAGCTGTCTGCACCTCGCTGGTGTCGCTGAGGCTAACACCTATCGCGGTCACTCATTTCGTGGGAACCGCAGAAATAGCCCAACGGTACGCTGGGGGCCATCGTGATGGGTGGGGCCGGGACGTCGTACGTCATCTCGGGGGCGTCCTCAAAAAAACGGCTGAGGTTGCTGCACGTCGCGGTCTTGGAAAGCATAGTTTTTACCTCGGTCACGAGATGTTGGAGAAAATGGTGTTCCTGGCTTAAATAACTCTTTTTACGGTGTGACGTAGTTCCGGTTTAATCTGCATTAACCCTATCGTGGTTGGAGTCCTTCAACGTCTGGATGACCTCCTCTCTGGGAAACACCTTCCCATCTTTCTTCAAGGCTTCCTCTTCAACCCAATGGATGTCTTCTTCCGTTGTTTCACAGTGGCGGCGATCGGGTTTCTTTTTCTTTTTGGGTTTGTCGTAATTTTTTTCGTACAGGTACCCAAAATACCCCACATCCATTTTGTCACGGTTCTTTTTGCGCGCAAATCAGTCCCCCGTCTTCCTTATAAACCGCTTTTGTGCCTCTGACGTCCTTCCGGGGACACAAAGCGAGAAAACAAATTTTGAAATTCGTAAACTATACCGAAAATGCCTATACAAAATAGAACACTTGAGAATTCACTCAAATTTACTCACTTTCTGTGAACTTCGAAAATTATTTTCTCGGGCTTCCATAGAAATTCTTTTTGGTGTCACTACAGATTGTTTATTACATCTATATATTATTTAAAATGTATAATAGAACGTGATATCCTTTAAACTTTTTTGGCACTCGATTTTTGTCCACTTGTCGATCTTCTGGAGGATTCCGTCTTAAGCTGTTACCTCTTCCGTTGTTATCTTTCTAATTTCATTCTTCAGATTTTCTCTACTGAAACCATTAAGCCTAAAAAGTAAATGCTGTAAGTTTGAGAGGTGTTTTCACTGTCCAACACAAAATGAAGGCACACCAAACTACCTCACAAATTTATTTCAGAATTCTTCAGAGACCCATAGCCATAATCTGAGAAATTCACAGGGTGGTCTTTTTGTGCCTCGGCCTAGCAGCGAAGCTGGCGCTGTCCTGTGGAATAGCCTTCCAAATGCTACTAAGCGACAGCCTCCGTATTGTATTAGGAAGCAACTAGACACAGTTTTTTAGAATAGAATACAGTAGACAGAATTAAAATTTAAAGTTATAGTTTTTCTTTTTAATTATTTATTCATGTATTAATTATACACGGCTCTCAGGAAGAGCATTTTTAATGATTAAGATTCCGTGTTTAAATAAAGTTGATGATGATGATGAATAAAACTATTTACCAAAAACTCACCTTGTTTTAACTAATTCATATTTCTTGTAGGCCTCTGAAGCCCAATCACCATAAATCTGAATAAATTCTCCGGGAAGGCCCATGTTGAAGGCCCACGTGGTTACACCACGCCGAAATGAGTGACCGCGATAGGTGTTAGCCACAGCGACACCAGCGAGGTGCAGACAGCTCCGTAGCTCACGCACGAATACTGCTTTAGTGAGCCTGTCCCGTAAAAGAATTGTAGCAATCGATCGAAGATTGACAGAGATATGATTTTTTAATGTGATAAATCATGAAAAAAACACTTTTTACCTAAAAGCTGACCTGTTTTGAAGTGGTGACACATAAAAATCATATCTCTGTCAATCTCTGCGGTAGAGGATGCGGTAGAGAATGCGGTAGGGACAGACATTGAAGAGCGGAAAGACCAGTTCGTAAGAACTGTCGAAAGATTACTAAAGCCCTCGGAAAGAAAGAGACATGTCATCGGGAGAGAAAAGAAAAAATAATTGGGGTGGAGAAAATACATAGTTGACGAGACGAAATGGCCAGGAACAGTTAAATGTTGCAAAAAAACCTTTCCCCGCGCTGGTGCGTTTAAATACCACGTAGAAAAAACCCATATGAAAAGTCGTCGATTTCGTCTTGGAGCGGATTAGCAAAGTCAATTTAAACACGAAAGAATTCATGATTCCCATGGCCTTGCTTGAAATGCCTGTATCTGGGTGCACCTGCTTCAGCACCTTGTAGATGTAGATTGCATAGCTCTCCTTTCGTCGCCCCTTTCGTTTCTTCCTCTCTCCAGCCGCACTCTTTTTGCCGGCTACCTTGGCAACTTCGGCCGGTTTTCTTACCGGCTTTCACGGGAGGCATAATTGTCTTCACTGCGTTGTTCTGGGATTGCGTAGCTTATCAAAGTGATTTGAAAGCGATGTGATTTTACATGCTCGCAGGCTGACTATTTATCTGTGTTCAAATTATTGCAAGGCGGATCGAAATTCTCGGCAACTCATTGGTGATTGAAGCTCTGTTATGAGCCACCAAATGATACGAAAGTCATGATCTTGCTTCAAAGATAAATATTATACACCGTTCAGTGTCTCGGTATATGAACAAAACAAAACCGAAGACGCCGACGAGGGCTGAACGGAAAATAATTCATCCCCTAGCTCGGGCAAATCGTCAGGAAAACTCCGCTTCGAAGAACCGACTTGATCATGATCCGCCGAGGGTGAATCGTCGGCAAACTCTGGAGGGGGCGGTAAAAGATCCGCTTCGTAGGGGTTTTCTTCTCTTTCGGTACTCTGTGTTGGAGTCTCGCACCACTCGTCTTGCTCGTCCACATAAGTACAATGATACATGACGGCGACTGTGTAGTGAATGGAAAAGACCCCGGAGGAGGGAAAACACGAGCTTTTATAGTTGAACGAACCAATCCCCGGGGCGAGCTTAACGAACCAATCCCCTCTCGGCATTTGTTCTATAATGGAACTCTGTCCAGAGTACTATATAAGTCTGTGTTTTATTAGGTTTTCGACCACTGGGAAATCTCACATTTCGCACATGTACATCAAAATTACGATAATTTTCACGTGTCAATTAAATATTGAAAAATCGTTTCGTTTAAAAATACATTTTGCATTTGTTTATATTTGTTTTATATAATAAACAGAATTATAATACATGGGTGCTTGGAGATATGGAATTCATCTTCTCCTGTTCAAATTCGATATCTCACCCGTTTTCTGTGCTCACTCATTCGATATCAATTTGAACACTCAAAGATAAATCCCATATCTCTGCGCGCCCATGTATTATTCTCTATACATGTATCTCGTATTATAGCTACTGTGAATTATTTGATATCCCCTATTAATATGGATCCATGCATTATCAGTGGTCTCATATATTGCATAATATAATGGCCTCGCCATCCGAAAGCCACCTCTTTATATCACTTCCCAGATTAAGATTTATTGCACGTTATTCAAGACTACATAGACATAATTCAATTTACATTACATTAATTAATAAAAAGGGAGATAGTAAATACAGAAAAAAATTGTGTTAGAAAAAAGTGAAAAACGTTGGTCACTCCCATGCTCCCCTCTTTTCTAAATAACCTGTTTATTTGTTTAAAAGACTCTGCAATCACATGCGCATATCAAATATTTTCTCTCGCTCGTGGTGAAATAGGTCACTTGACCCGATATTTTCTCTCTGCCAGACGACAAATATCAGCGAATCCACCCCCAGTGGCCGTAAACGCACATCAAATAAAATATTTGAAGGATGATGACAACTACCTACATTGGTTTAAGTCCTATCTGTCCGGCCGTTCACAACGTGTCTTTGTTAATGGAGGACTTCCTAAAGTGTATGATCTTATGCATGGCGTTCCTCAAGGATCTTGCCTTGGTCCACTCCTATTCAATATTTATACGCGCAAGTTATTTGACATCGTAAGCTTGCATCTCCCTCAAGTTCACTGCTACGCGGATGACACGCAGCTCTACTTCGCCTTTCGACCCAGTGCTTCTTCCAATGCTGAAACCGCTGTTAGCTTAATGTCGCAGTGTATCAAAGATATACGAAGCTGGATGATCACTGACAGACTTATGCTTAATGACTCAAAAACTGAATTCTTAATTATTGGCACGAAGCAACAGCTAGCTAAAGTTGACTTTGATCACATGATAGTTGGTACATCGAAAGTTGTACCTGCTTCCGTAGTTAGAAACCTTGGAGCATGGTTTGACAATAGCTTAACTATGTCTAGTCATATAAGTAAGGTCTGCGGATCAGCATTCTATCATTTGCACAATTTAAGACGCATCCGTAAGTACTTGTCTCCTGATGCAACTAAGACTCTGGTTCATGCTTTTATAACTAGCCGTGTTGACTATTGTAACAGCCTACTGTATGGGTTGCCTGACTGCCAGCTAAATAAGCTCCAGCGCGTCATGAATATATCTGCTAGATTGGTTTACAATGCGCCTAAGTATTGCCACATTACTCCTCTCCTCCGTGAGCTGCATTGGCTTCCAATTCGACTGCGCATCAATCTTAAAGTATTACTCTTAACTTTTAAGTGTATCTACGGAATGGCACCAGAATATCTATGTGAACTGATTAGTGTTAAGGAATCTCATTATAACTTAAGATGCTCGAATAGTTTAATGCTTAGTTTACCGAATGTTAGGACAAAGTTGACGCTAGGAGATAGGTCATTCATGGTTGCTGCACCACAGCTGTGGAACTCACTACCAGCTGTGGAACTCACTACCAAGTGCTCTTCGTGAGATTCAATCTGTAGATAAGTTCAAGCGCCATCTCAAGACCCATTTTTTTAATCTAGCATATGAGCCTTAAAGTGCCTATAACCCCAAAAAAGTTACTCTTTCAGATCAAACTTAGAAGTATTCTATGCAACTTCCCGAAAAAATTAATGGTTTTAAAGCATTTCTCTTTTTTTTACGGCTTTTCAAAGATGAGCGCCGTGAACTTTTACCGTCAGCTTAGCGACTTGGTGGGGTCTGGGACTAGGTACGTCATAGTAGGGAGCCATGTCACGTGATAAAGGCTTCTCTCATGTACTTTTGGTTCGTTCTTTCTTATTTGCGTCGTAAGTTCTGTAATTTTCTGCTGGACTTTTTGACAAAATGTCTTCGTCAGGCTCCGAATCTGAAGACAGTTGTTCATCGGACAATTCCGAGCTAAATTTTATCAACTATGAGCTTGAAGCAGAAGAATCTGCCGGCGAAGAGAGCGGACGGCGCGGATGAGCCACTCGCCGATGAAGAATGGGTTACAAGAGTACAGACGGAGACCTCCAGAATCGGTTGGAAGGCCTCGAACGAAGGAAAAGCTGGTGAGTTAAACTGTCCAAAATGAAAATAAGTTATCATAGCCCTTCATGGGCTTCCCGTGGCCGTGGTCTCCCAAAAAAACATTGCAGGATGCCAAAAGAATCCAGTGATCCTTGCAATCGCAACAATCATATAACTTATATTTATAAGCCTTTATTTACTTGTAAGAATCGCTATAAATGAAGATACGATAAACAGTTTCCTAATATCGTTTTTACAGGAACTAGTTGCCTATCGTATCCTAATATCGTAATTCCTCTTATATTTACCCTTTTCGGAATTTACTTTTTTGATAATATTTTACAGTTCGTGGAAATTCAGTGTGCACCATATTGGCCCTCTCAATTGAGAAACAATGCACCAACTATATATGTTTTAGCGGGAAACATCCCACAATGGCACATCCTAGATCCAACACTGCATATTAATATGTAAGCAAAGATTTATACCAGGCATTAATAATGCTCAATAATGACCAAGGTATGAATTGAAATCCCGTGTTTAGTCTGACCAGGAAAGTGGAAGGTTTATCAGAGTATTTTGATCTATCGTGCATGTTAATTAAAAATAGTAGCTCTCGCAAGCAACCACACTGGGAATCAGGAAAAGGTGCTCATAACTAGTCAGAACTGGAATCAGCAGTAGTTGCTCGCTTATGAGAGCTTGCACACACCACACCCATGGGGATACATATATAGTGCGACTGATATCACAGTATACAATACTGTACTACTCTACTGTAACAGCATGAGTGTCAGATATAATAAGACTATTGTTGCAAAATGCTAGTGCATATTTATATTTAGTTGACTCATTGCACAGTCTGGGATCATGTCTCTGGAGTGGTTACTTACAAGAGTTTAAAAACAAAGAAAAATTCCAAAGGTGGTGGTATGCGCGGTGGTCACTTATGAGAGTGGCTGGTTACTACAGAGCACAAGAGTGGTCTCTGAGGGGAGCTGGTCACCTACAAGGGCAGTTTCACAAAGGGCTTCAACTGTATCAAACAAGTAATTGGTGCTAACATATAAACTTCATTATTTACAGATTTCTACGAGTTGTCTCATACAGAGAGTACATCCAGTTAGTCTACGGTTATCTGGGCAACAATCGAATTCCTCTACTAGCATGTGCATATGACACAATCAAAAATTCAATGCTGGGAAAGAAACCTTCACTGGATTTGAAGAAGATGAAGATGGAAGTACTTCATAACTTATATAAACTTTAAGGAGAACAACAATGAACAGTCAAACTTTCAGTGCCATTGGCCACTTTTGATATAGGGCTTCACTGGTCACATACAAATGATTCAATACATGTACAAGGCTCTGGGTAATAATGTGCAGTGATTAATGAAATAACAATAATGAATTTAATTATGCTCCAGAACCTGTGTGTGTGAGAAGTGAAGCATATATCGAATGTGGGCTATTAACCTACATGTATGTCCATATTGCCATTCATAACTACCAGTATTATTTTCAATGGTTTATTGCATCACTATTATGTATACATTTTATTTGTACTGTATACAATGTACATGCAAATTTTATGTTCCAGGGCACGACAAATGAAAAAAAGCAGCGTGCTTGCTGGGCTTAGTAGCCTAAAGCTCTAGGGAGCTGGTCCGAATTAGGAAGCTTTTAAATTGCAAAGTAAATTACCTGAGTCATACAAAAAGAAGCAAAATGTTACTTGCCCATTCAGGCAACCTGTGAACAGGAATCACTACCCTGACAAGCAAAACTACTAGCCCTGGGCTATTGGAAAGCACTTGCATCGCACCCTGTGTTCCTTTCTATAATTTTACACAAATTTTGAAAATAGGATTATAATATTAAAATTTAAATGTTTGAGTAGTAAATTGGAAAACAGTAAAATCTGACTAACCCCTTTTACAAGATGGACATGTTTTCAATGCTCTGGCCTAACCTTAAAGGAACCGTGTCATGGTGAGAGACCATTGCATTAGATGTCCGGGCCGGACACACTCATTATCAGAGATTCTCATATGAAGTGACGAACCTCGTGCACATGTGGGATGGTAAAAATCAAAGCAAATATTCAAAAATGACTAATAAACTGTGTAAATATACATTATTCAAGTGAAATAATGAACATACTTTCAATCAAGCATTGAAGGAGGGGGTTGAACTGTTTTAACCCACCAATCGAACACTGACTCCATACATGCATAGTACCGTGACATAGCCCCTTTAAGCCTCAAATTCAATTGCCCTATTTAATTATGGTGTCACATGATAGACACAGCTGCCATCTTAGGGGGTCAAAACACTCCTCTTTAACAACAATACAATACAAAATAAAGCTGTTCTGCCATAGATTGCCTTCCTTCAAATTGGCTAATTTTCCCAATATAATAAGAATGGTGGCTTTCATCTATTTGTTTTGATGTGATGTCAATGAAATAGGGCAATCGATTTCACTGAGCTGGTCACAGGAGTGATTAGCCTATGGAAGTTGACAGTATAATATATTGCTACCTAGATTGTCCATTGATAAAATATCAAATCACTGAGATAGCTGGTAGACATTTCTGGTTCACTCTGTACTAATAAGGGGCCAAGGGTTGTTCTTTGGACAATCAATAACACCTTTATGCTCTTTCATAGGTTTACACAATACAATACTTTCTTTAACAAGGAGGACATACTTAGCTACAAGCTAGTTTACAGAGTTCCACAAATAGATTTAAAAAAAGAAACAAAATATATAATTTAGAGATTAACAATTTAATTAATTTTAATTTAATAGGTTTCTTGCACACTGAGCAATGGGGTTTTGCCTTGGTTTTTGTGGGCCTTACAGCAGGTGGAACTGGAATTTCTGGCCTTACAGCAAGTGGAACTGGAACTTCTGGCACTAAAATACAAAAATAACAATTATTATTAAGTTAGTTATGGGTATATATATATTGGTTTATGGTAAATAAAGCACTGGTTTCGTTTCAAATACAAACTTACAGTGTAATATTATATGTTTCCAGCTGGTATTTTAATATTTTGTTTAGTCTCGAAAGACTAAACAAGCAGTATACCTTTATATTACATGTCCAACAGTTTGATACATGTGGTGTTATTGGAGGACAAACACAGAAGGTGTGATTAGCACAGACTCGATTTTGTTTGAATATTTTCAGAATTTGAATAGTTTCTTTTGTGCAAAAAAATATTTTATACAAAACAATTTGAATTACCTGGAGCTGAAGGGGGAACATCTATAACAGTCATCCTTTGTTGTCTCTTCTGGGTTGCTTCTGCCCTTGGCTGCTTGTTGAGCATGGTGTCCTGTCCATAGGTGCAGGTGTCACCTAAAGAAAGTTGTCTGATTTATTCACGGTTATTTCCCTTATACTAAATAACAATATATTAAACATGCACTCTCTTAGTTTAAACACTTGTGGTGAAAAAATGTTCAGTTACGTGGAACCCGGTCATAATGAAGTTTTCTTCCTTTCCCTAGGAACTTCTTTATACATGCAGGTTCCACTGTATTGCTAGCCTCCTATAGTAGCCGTTTTGTAGCGCTTCAATTTCACTCCATTCCGGGGAATGGAGTGAACGGAAGCGCTACATAACGGCTGCTATAGCCATAGGACTAGAAGGCTACTGCAATCTGTATTGCCATGCAAACTAAATACAAAAGCACTTACCAAAATCGGTGAATGGCTTATCGGTTTCGATGGCATGGACTGATGGAATAGGAACAACTCCATATTCAACCGACTTCAGTCTTGGCGTAGAGTCAAGGACTAAAGAAAATCTTATAAAGTCTTCCGGCTTGGAGTGGGTCCCACTTCGCTCGCTTTGTTCGCACGAACCTCAACTACTGGCGTCTTCTCTTCTTTGCTTCTGGCCGATCATCGCTAAAAACGGGACCTTGTGTTAGAGCTACCTTTTTTGAGTCTGGCTCATTCCTACAGCCCCCAAATACACATCTGTTTGGCATTTCAAATCGAGTTATTCGCTCGCTTCGCTCTGTTTTTATCTATCTTTGTTGTTGGTTGTTCGCTTTCTCTCACTACTATGACGTTTTCGTTCCCAGGCTACTTCCAGACTCCAGCTGACGGCCATTTGGGACAGGGTGCCCAAATCGGGTTGTTTTACAATGTTTGACCCCAGAAATAAGGTCGAACTCTTACTTTTTTCCTTTTTTTCTCTTCGAATTATTGATAAGAAGGATGTAAAGAATTTATTTAAAATACTTCAAATTTGGGGTTATAGGCACTTTAAATGTTATATTAATTTATCTAATTATTCAATTTATATATATATATATATATATATATATATATACAATCATCCACATCCGTCCAATTCGCTAGGTTGAACAAACATGGAATCATGATACAATGCGCCATCTCGGCTATCACCATAATGGCTTTATGGCAACTCTGCACTTTGGACATATCTATCTACTATACTATATTAAGATACTCAGTTCACAACATATTTTTATTACATTCTTACTAGATGTTATGCGCAATTGATCATTTTATGTAAATTGCGCAATATAAGTATTAAATTATTATTATTATTATTATTAAATTATTATTGTGGCGTCGAAATATGCCATGATATTTCGTCCGCGGACATTATCTGATCCGAGAAGGGAACAGTTCCCGAAAGTGAAGCTCGAGGGAAATTGTGAGCTTCGAGGTGAGATATGTTCAAGGACAAATAACAGGGCATATTTTCACGCCACAAATAGGTTATTGTATTGATATTTCGATGCCACAATGTAGGTAATTGTTGTTATCATCCTTCAAATGTTTTCTTTGACGCGCGCTGATACGCTCACAGGGTGTGTATTCGCTGATATTTCCCGCTCGCAGAGAAAATATCGGGTAACGCGACGCATTCAACCAATCGCGCGAGAGAAAATATTTGATGGGTTATAAGCGGTGGGGGGGGTTACTCCCTTATATGGCCTATACGGGGACGTGCCGCTGGACAGAATACGGTTTTTGACCTCTGTCCTGAAACAGGGTATATAATTTCATGCGAGTCTGTCCTAAACAGGGTCTGAACTGTCCTAAATAGGTCATTGATTGCACGATTCACTCTTTTCACCTGGTGGCCATCTTGGATTCAAAGCGAGGCAATCCTTTGTTTTTGCTTGGTGAGCCTCGTTTTGACTATCCCTCACTGCGAGGCTAACCTGGCAAAAACAAAGGATTACCTCGCTTTGAATCCAAGATGGCCACCAGGTGAAAAGAGTGAATTATCCTCGTCTCACCGGTCTTTAACAGGTTATCAGTCAACATCAGATCATTTCCGAGACTCCACAAGATCATTTTCACCCAATCAAGCATTATATAAAGAACATAACACTTGAAAATTGTGTAAAACAAGAAAGTCTGTATTTTTCATTTGTCCTAAACAGGATCCTAAACTAGAGGGTATTTAGAGTTTTTCTGTCCTAAACAGGGTCAGGGTTTCAAACCTTCTGCAGCACCACTATACCCAAACATGGGGGGAGGGGGGGGGGGGGGGGGGGGGGGACATTATCTGATCCTCGAAGCTCAGTTTCCCTCGAGCGAACTGTTCTCTTCTCGGATCAGATATCCGCGGACGAAATATCAGACCATCAAATATTTTCACTCGCATGATTGGTTCAACGAGTCACGTGACCCGATATTTCCTCTCTGCAAGCGGCAAATATCAGCGAATACACCCCTCCGAGCGTTCGGTGAAACTATCCATGAGAATTTAAGGTACCGCAAATCATCACGTTCAATGAATACTGTAAGTTACATTGCCGCCTGTCTTGGTTTAATTAGTTTTAGGATAGCATACACCCCTGCTCGTGATACTACCCACCTACTAAAATAACAAAACCCGTCAACTCTTAGAGACAAAACACCTACAGCTGCACCCATAAAAATACTGCTCTTGTTGTAAGTGTATATTGATTCTACATTTCAAGTGCCACTGTCTCGAATTGAACCTTTAAAACAAAACTACAACGATATCACCCTGAGATAGAATAGAAATACAACGTGAATGTCCTAATATGCTTTTTATATTTTTCCGATAGAAGATGGCAAGATTAAAGTGGATTACCGAAAAGCTTATTCCAGAAACTTGGTTTCGGTTTCCAGTGAAACGATTTCAATTTGCTCTAAATTTCTCTGTCGTAAAAGGGGTACTTTCAGTACAGTCACTCGAATATTTACCACCCTACATCAAATTCGTCTCCAGTATACTTGGAGAGCATACTCTGTTAATCCGAAACGTGAAAAGACTCATACCAAAATTGATTTTACTGTGTTTCGCGTCAAAGGAAAGAAAATCGGCAACTCTTCCTCCCAACCGCCGCTAAGTACAGACGGCTCAATTCCTGTAATCTGGGACGTACAATACGGGGAATAAATTAGTTTTGCCATGTTGTTTTCGGCTTTGAATCGCTAGTTTTCACTAAATCCCCAGAGATTCAAATGACAAAGGGCATGGCGGCCATGTTGGCACCCCAACAATAGAAGCTAACGAGGAATCTATTGTTTAAGGGCACCAATATGGCGGCTATGACGTCAGGTGAAAACCAGCAATAGGTGCTTACTTTGTATTGAAGGTGTGGTTGTTTTTCCTTGGTATGCACGACGTACTAGTGGGTAAAAAGCACTGAATTGAGACGCCACGCAAACTAGCTTTATCAGCGGAGAATCGGCTGTTTTTCGACCTTCAAAACGTATTTCCTCCTTTTAGACGTGCGCCACAAAGAAATAGAATAGCAGAACTTATTTCTCTTTAATACAAGTTTGTATAGTCGTCGGATTGATTTAGGGTTTAGTTATCCTTTAATGGTCTACTGCAATAATTTGTTCCAGATGACACAATAGTTTACCTGTTTCGCACAGCTGGACAGTTATTAGAACACTCCATTTCGGTCTGGTAATGTTGCTCGTCGTTTAACCAGGTAACCTTTTTAAAACAATAGGTGTATTCATATCGTTTGGTTGGCCGTGTTGCCTGGGGAACCTCACCTTTTTAGTTCCAAACTTCACACCTTTTTATTTGACACTGCTTTTTTTTGTTTTGGCCAACCGACTGACCCATGGGGGGGATGAGGGACCATAATTTAAGGTATGGAACAAGCAATCGATTTAACAAGATTTTTATTATACATTTTACATGGAAACCAGGTTTGGTTTGAATTTATGGTCAGTATAAAACGTTATGGGCTGCATTCTGACCAATCATAACTAAGGAAATTACCTAGGCAATCAGAAGTGGCATAACTACAAAATGTCTCAACCTAAAATACTAGGGATCAATCATGGTTTTTGGGAAATCCCCACCCCTCCCCCACACTTCACCCTAATAGAACGATGCATATCCAAGGGAGGGGTGGGTGGGTAGTTTCCCAGAAACCGGGATTGAGCCAATACTAGTTACACTTACATGTAAGTACATTGTACGTGGTTTGAACTGGACACTACGGTAATAATATATTCTCTACTACTCATGTCCTAATTATGACTGGTAAACACAGCACATAGATAGTCTTATTTCTACAACATTAAAGTGCATATAAGCCCTGGCTAATTATATTTCTTACGAAGAGACTAGATGCCATAGTCAAAGGATTCCGGAATAGTAAAAAGTTGATTTGATTTATTTTTCGTGGTGTATTGGCCGTTCAAAGTTGCCCAAAAACGTGTATTGGATTGCCTGTGGACCAAGATTGGCACTGGGTCTAGTTTGACGTCATCACCAGAACACGCTTGATCCGCCATTGCACGAAAAGCCTTGCCGAATAAAGCTCTCCTTGAAGTTTATCGCGATATTATCATCTTTCTGATTTATCTATTCAATTATTTTGCAAATATGCAACGTTTTATACCCGCGAAGAGACGAGTTCTGTTGATGACGTCACGTTTCATTCTCGTCCCAGTCCCCGAATGTGCGCGGAAATTATCTAAATTTGGAAGTTTAGTTGCTAAAAAAATAATGAAAAAAACTTTTGTTTAATTTTTCGGTATTTTTTCGCTACCTTTTAAGGTATAAGTTTAACAAAAAAAGCATAACTGGCCAGGGCTAATAATGCACTTTAACGTCCAAGCCGGTATTTGTTTGTTTCCCGAAGTTACATAGGTCTCACACGTTTAATTAATACTCTACACCAAAATATATTATTAGTTTAAAAAACTGACCGTATGATAACCCTAGTTTTTGAGCTCATATAAGTTTTTAATCAAGTTTGACTGGAAAGCAAATTGTCCCCTCTCTCTCCCAAGTCCATGGAGTTTAAAATCTTGTTCAAGCACAAACTGCTTTTCCCCTTCCTTTTTCTCTCGCTGCAATTCCCAGTCAGACAAGATAATATCCCCAATGACTTCTAAATTTGTATTACCATTGTTATCTCGAGTTTTCAGTTCCGTTTCTTCCTGAAGATATGTATTTATATATTTTCTCTCTCTTTCTTTTCTGTTCTTAATTAAGGCAAGTTTATCCTGCCAGTTAATCTCTCTATAGGTAGTGGTCAACTCGAAAGCCTTTGCTACTTTGACCTCTACGCACAATTTACTTACGAAGCTTTTTCTCACTTAACTATTTACTACCCCTTTTTAACGTAATATTATTCAGTGTAATCTTAGTCAATAATTAGTGTGAAATAAAATAAATCTGAAATGACTTAGAGACTGCTCGTAGTCAAAAATTAACCTGTAGTCTAGAGGCCTTACAGAGGAAAAATTCTGAGAGCGAGAGAAAGGAAACACCTGAAGAGTATTGGCCATTGAGAATCTCACTTTCATGCCCATTTTGGCTCATCTCCGATTGGCTCATCTCCGATTGGCTCATCTCCGATTGTGTACATTTGATATAACGACAATTTTTATCGGCTCGGAAATGTAGGCACAGAAACGAGGTTGAAAACATGGAATCGAGGTTCTCAATGGGGTTAGTCGAACTTCGACTCATAGTGCTGCAATTTTTTCTTGATTTGTAACAAGTAGGCTCCTGTCAAGCAATGCAGCACTTGACTGGGTTCTGGGCCTTTTCATCCAATGTCAGGCAGCTTTTGTACAAATAATAATAATAAGTTTGGATCACAACCTTGAATGCATGAACCGATTGCTGGTTTTCACTCAATCCCCAGAGATTCAAATGACAAAGGGCATGGCGGCCATGTTGGTGCCCCAACAAAAGAACCTAACGAGGAATCTATTGTTTAAGGGCATCAACATGGCGGCTATGACGTCATGTGAAAGCCAGCAATTGGAAGACTATTCCAAAGTCTTGGGGCTGCCGACTGAAAAGCCCCTTCTCCTAGCATAGCAAGACACTTTGCACTAGCTGGTCTTAAATTGACGGTTATCAGAGTAGATAAGTAATTCAGAGCTAATCCATGCAAACATTAAAAGTGATATCTTAAAGCCAATGCGATAGTTTATAGGTAACCAGTGGTGACTGCGTGCGTGCGTGCGTAAGTAAGTAAGTAAGTAAGTAAGTAAGTAAGTAAGTAATGCGGCTGAATCTTGGCAAACCATAGACAAAGTCTGGCCGAAGCGTTATGAATGCGTTGAAGTTTCACAATCTGAGTTTTTGGCAAACCGTAAAGTAGGCTATTACAGAAAGAACGTTACTGGTTATAAAAGCATGAACTAAGGCATCAATACTGCGACAAGTCAAGTAATTCCCAATTCTACGAATATTATACAACTGATAAAAAGCAGAACGGCAAGTCTTTCAGTTAACATGGTTAGGCATATTCAGTTTAGTGTCAAACCCAAACAATCTCAAATTTCCTGTGTGTCAATATTTTTTACATTTTTACAAGTGCATGAAGTTTGAAGGTAATTACTCTCTACGTTTCATATGAGAACATTTCACAATCTTCCTTCTTTCTTTGTAATTAAGTCGTCAAAATTATACAATTGTATGGAAAACTAACATTCGTTTTATGTTTAGAAGAGCAATTCCATCCAGCTCAAATTTGAGTATGTTTTTTACACTTGTGATACATAGTATTGACACACTGGACTCCTTCAAAAGGGAAGTCTGTGACAGTGCTGTTGCACTAATTAAGATCTTAGCGAGAAGAGGAGAGGGAGTGTTCATACTCAGGAAGTAGAAGAACATATATCTTTAATATCTTTCAATATCGTTAGGAGTACCGTGATGGCCTTAGTCAGGCTGGTATTGCTGTGACGAGGCGTGCGTCAAATTCATTCATATAAGTCCTGTAAGACCACACCTTTAAAGTTCTGCCTTGCTCCCCTAACCGAAGTCCATCACGGCTATAATTTACGTTTGAGTGATATGTATAAATGTAATAAAGTGGTTAGTAGAACCTATAGATATAATGACTTTGCGACTGCTAGATTTAAATAGTGTAATATAGGGGTGTCGACGCCCGAGTGTGAGAATCTCATACATTATCAAAATGTTCTTGTGTCTGCTGAATACCACTGTAATTCAGTCCTTGACTGCGAATGTGGTGAAATAAACTATTATTATAAATTATTATAAATTAATATTAAAATAATACTCACTGAATGAGAGTCTAAAACTCTCCAAACTTTCCATACATTTTTTACGAATCAACCACTTTTGCACCTACATGTAATTCACAATGTTGGAAAAACCGTGAACTGGTATATTGGTCCAGGTGATATTACTTTCGTTGATAGTATTGGATGTATGCAAAATAATATACTTTTATTGCTGAAAATATTAGTTTGAGTTGTGTAGAATGAAATATATTATTTTAACATGAGAATACATGTTTATTTGGTATTTTTCTGTACAGGTATATTTAAGACTTTCTTTTTAGCCCTAAGAAAACAAATATCTCATCCCCAATGTTCTGAGGATACAAGATGTTGTGTTCTCACCACAGGCAGCCAAGCTCTAATTTCGAGTTGTTGGTGTGTATATTTGTCAATATATATAGGCTTTGTATGAGAACTACTATAAACAGGGAAAATTACAAATTTTACCATTATTGATAGGTTAAAATCAACTGATATAAACGTACATTTGCTCTGTTGTCCGTTATTAGCGATTTGGGCTTTTTCCCCACTAATAAAGGACAACAGGCAGAGCAAAGGTACAATTTTACGTTTATTTCAGTTGATTTTAACCTATCAATAATGGTAATTAAAATCTTTAATTTTCCCCGTTAAAGTACATTGTACATGTAGTTCCCGCACCGTAAATATGTGGTCAGTAAGTTGTCGGTAAGTGGTCGGTAACCGACAACGTATTTACGGGGCAACTTGTTCACTTTAGCCCAAAGCCTACATGTATATACTGACAAATAAACACACCAACAACTCGAAATTAGAGCTTGGGTTGCCTGTGTTCTCACCAGACCACGCCATTGCTGGCTTCACACCTTTTTTAGAATTTGTGCACTAAAAATATACTTACTTGAGGGGTTACAATTAGTTACAGAAAACACTGGTAAAAGTTAAAATATATTTGATAGTACACATGCTTGGATTGAAAGCCATGTTTCAGTCTAACTCTATTTAACAACAATTTATTAGAATATGAGCTCAAAGTTTCTATTGGCTGATGAGGAGTATAGCTCTGAGTCAACTATCAGCTATAGAAACTGAGAGCGAGTAGACTAATTGTTTTAGTAGAAACCAACTAGTAGTTCAATCTTAAACTGAAACAAGGTTTTTTGACATTTCATTCAAGAAACCACCAGTTACAAACAGCGGAAATACAGAAGTATTTATCGCATGGACACACACACAGAATAGTAGATGCTACATGTATATGATAAAATAACTAAGTAGTAGTAGTATGGTGGACAGACAGTAGTAGTATGGTGGACAGAGAGTAGTAGTATGGTGGACAGAGAGTAGTAGTATGGTGGACAGACAGTAGTAGTATGGTGGACAGAGTAGTAGTAGTATGGTGGACAGACAGTAGTAGTATGGTGGACAGACAGTAGTAGTATGGTGGACAGACAGTAGTAGTATGGTGGACAGACAGTAGTAGTAGTATGGTGGACAGACAGTAGTAGTAGTATGGTGGACAGACGGCATAAAACAATAGCCTTAATTACAAAATACAATAACTGCACGTGAAAATGCACGGAGTCACTAACATTTCGACCGTCCTCTGTAAAACACAACGTGAAAACCATACGTTTTACGTTTCATAGGGAACGTGAACGTCAAAAAGTAAATTACTCCGTCTTTCGTTAGGCGTGAAGGGAACTCTATGCTTATTAATTTTTTTCGTAGATGTGGGTGTGAAAAGTAATTAAAAGCGAATAAAGGAAATAGTAAAACCCAAACTTCGGGATAAAACACTTTTCTACGTGCCATCGTCACTGCCGTCGCCGTCCTGGTTTCTTAAAGTCCCTAGTAGTAGTATGGTGGACAGACAGTACAGTAGTAGTATGGTAGACAGACAGCCTAAATAGAAGCTGGAGGTTTATGACTTTTAGACTGTCCTTTATACACAAACAAGATATATTCAAACAATATTTCAAACGAGCAGGGGAATACAACCTAATTAAAGGAAAGAAAAGAGGAATAATGGTTAAAAGAGAGTGTAGAGAAGAAAGAAGGAAGCAAAGTTATGATTATACGATTCTAAGACATTTTGATGACTTGGCAGCCATTGTTTTGCTTTTGAAAACCGGATTTTTCGCTACTCACTATCTATCACAGATTATAGTTCACCACAAAATTGTGGCGCGCGCTCATTGGCTGAAAACGATCACGTGACGTGATAGTTGTCGTCCGCGGATGCAAACTATCAGGCGATAGTGCCCGCTGAGCACGAAAGGCAATTTTGTGTTGAACAATAACGCACATAGACTGTGTCTGTCTCGGATCTATCGGCTGATAGTTTCCCTTGGAAATTTGATGTACTTAACACTAGCATATAAGCCCTCGAACTGCGTTCTCGGGCTTATATTTGTTTTAATAACATCAAATTTCCGCGGGCAACTATCAGCCTATAGTTCCTCGACGGACACAGTCTATTTGTATAATAGATGATGAGTAGCTTAGCCAATCAGATTGCAGGGTTCGTGATAGAACACTAGTTGGTTTCTAATTGGTAATGAAAATCCTACATTGTGTCTCTAAACCATCCTACAAATTTTTTTTTTTGTGTGGATCCCAAGCTACAAAATGCTGGTCAGGTGAGAACACTGATGATGGCAAGATGTTTGGCAACCAATTCCTCAGGCCCCCCTTCCAATACAAAGTCACTGGTCTGCTACTTAGCTGCAACCTGCATAGTTACGAACTAAAAATATAATTACAGTGTTCAGTACTGAAGGCACAACTACATGTACGAGTAACACTGGTCTGATCAACTAAAAGTCGATTAAGGCATGCCAACCACTGTGGGGAAGAAAGTAGCAGCTAACGTTTAGAGCGCTAGCCCTTCATCAGAGCAAGAAAACTATAAGTATGCAATTCTACACTGATACCTAGTTCATATTGCGCTAGCATAATGATCAAAGGTTATCTACAATTATTCTTACTTACGAAAAAAACTAGTTATTATGACAAGTAGGCCTATTTTGTATTTCAAAACTATTGATAGATATATACATATTACATGTATCTACCATCATATTAATTTCTTTTATCACTTTAATTTTTGAATCCAAATAGATGCATATGAAAATTGCCGTCCATTAGATATAAGTATTGTTTGGACTGACTAGCCTCGCATAACAGGTGAAAACGCTTTTATGCGGCAATGTCAGCACAAGGCAAGTCAATCCAGATCATTTATATTTAAATTGACACCATTTTTCGAATGAATGTATGAGGTCATTCATGTTTAGGTCACATATTAGTTACCACGAGTATTATGTTTTCGATGGCGTAGATATTCCTTCTCCTGCTTCCCCTCTTTTCCATCACCGTCCTTTTCTTCCCGCTCTTCAATCTCAATTTTGTTTCCCTTTAGTTCACCATTCATGCAGTCCTCCTTCTTGGATTTTTGGTCTGGGAAAAAAACCACAGGATTTTGAGACTTTGCAAGCTTGTCTACACTGTACATTGTATGTCTATATATTCACTCTTCTTAATATTTATGCGCATATCTAATTCACTACTCGAAATCGAGGCTATCCCCGCATCGTGGATGCCGCAATGTGCATCCGAGTTCGAAAGGACAATTCAAGATTTTTCCTTTTGTCTCCAACACATAGAGGAACACAGCAATATTCCGTCCGCGACGCCATTTTGCTTTTCAGCTAAGCAACGATGCGGGGATAGCCTCGTTTTCGAGTAGCTAATCATATGTGCATAAAGATTAAGAAGAGTCAATTAGACTTTCTTCGCAGCCATTCTTAGAGTTGTCTCTATGCTTGCCCCACTACAGCAGCCATACATTCCAGTCGTTCATGTTAGCCAATCAAAACCGATTACATGATATGACATAATATGAATTCATTAACAAAAACCTGCTTATGTCAACATTTCAAGCTCACCAGGACAGCATGAAAATAAACAAGTTCTTCCAACACATCTTTCTGGATGAATTATCACAACAGAATGCTATTTGAACTTATTTTACATCAGTATTTTCAAGTTTAGTCTCTATACTTCCAGAAAGGATTTCCTACCAGACCAGAGTTCAGATGCAAGTGGTTCATGCATTCTGAGAACTGAATTCTGACTGGCCAATACCTCAGAATGCACTAAGCATGCATTAGTGGGGCTAGCATTGCATGATGACCCTGAGAAGATCTGTGAAGGAGACTATGCTATGTGAAGCCACTACAACAGGGCTTCACTTGTTGGCACCTTCCCTTGTTGGCCATTGACAGTTGATGTAGATGGTTGTTAAAGCCCCTGTTGATGTCTCGGGTGGATCCAGGGGACGTGGTTCGGGGGATTACATCAAACCCCCCTTTCTCTCACTCCCTTACAAAGGACAACAAAGAAATGACCAAATAGTTTGGCGCTCGTGTATATCAAACCCCCCTTCCGAATCCCCACACACAGAATCGTGGATCCGCCCCAGGATGTCTGTTTTCATTGATACCTATGTCAAGTATTCATCTTTCAATCATTTCTACTTCTTTAGCAAACTATTCTACTTCAGAACATTCTTTTTGAAATGGAAAGCCCTGCTACTATATCACAGGCTTCTCCAAGTTAGAGATTTCTCATCCCAATACTAAATACTCGAAAAAAGCATTAACTTTGATGGAGCAAGACTCTGGAATAAACCTCCTTTTAAATTTTTTTTTAAGACATCAGACCACCTCTCATCATGAAGGTTAACTTAGTTTTGTATAAAAGTAAGGAAGCTAGGAATAATTTCCATGTCTATTTTTAGACACAGCTTTATAATTATACATGTATATATTCATTTTTATCAATTCGTTTAAATAATACAATATTATTTAAATATTATACTTATACCTTTATTTATTGTCAAACAAATGCATGGCTTTTGCAAAAATAAATTACCGTACTAGCTATTGTTGATTTATCTGTGAGTAAATAAAGTACATTCATTCGATAAGTTTAGACATCACACAATCTGTTTGACACCATTTATACCTTAGTCATCACAATCTTATTGACACCCTTGATACCTTAGTCATCACAATCTGTTTGACACCCTTTATACCTTAGTCATCACACAATCTTTTTGAAACCCTTAATACCTTAGTCATCACACAATCTTTTTGACACCCTTTATACATTAGTCATCACATAATCCTTTTGACACCCTTGATACCTTAGTCATCACACAATCTTTTTGACACCCTTTATACATTAGTCATCACATAATCCATTTGACACCCTTTATACCTTAGTGATCACACAATCTTTTTGACACCCTTCATAACTTAGTCATCACAAGCTTTTTGACACCCTTTATAGTCACCACACAATCTGTTTGACACCCCTTTATACCTTAGTCATCACAGTGTTTTTTGAAACCCTTGATACCTTAGTCATCACAATCTTTTTGACACCCTTTATACATGCATTGCCTCTGTAAAATGCTGCAATTTGGCCAGTCCAACCAGCCCAAAGGGGGGGTGGCTAGTCACCCAATCCACCCCCGCCCCCTAAATCCGCCCCTGAGATGTGAGAGCCCGAGTGGCAAAACCATGAGAGCCAAGCAACAAAGTCGCGAGCAGTGAAAAAATAACTTCTGGTCCAAGCCAACCTGAATTACACTTCCAAGCGTGACCTCTGTCATTTAATCCAATTATACTTATTGAAACCGCAGCGAGCGAGTCTGAAGCAAGCGAGCAAGGCAGCAGTACTAATCTGTGTAATGGGGCCGTGTCTTCGGATATTACCAGTGTAGTGCAATGTGGTTGTGCGCAAGGACACAGAAGTGATAATTATGCACAGACCAAAGGCTTGCTCAAGTACATTGTGGTACTGCGCAAGGACACAGAAATGATATACCTGGACCAAAATGCTCAACTTGCTCTCTAGATTACAATGCTCACTCCAAGAAATGGTTTAAGTAATGGTCCAGATAAGAACTGTAGTAGAATCCATTGATCTGCGGCAATGAGCCTCCCCCACATACGATTTTGCTTGAATATGCTTTGTGAGGTATCTACAGTACAAACTACATCTCGAAAATAAAACATTTTTTAAGCTATTGGCTCTTTTTTTCTGTGAAAATGCAGAGAAGCTACCATCCAGCCAATACTCCAGTTTCCTATTCGAAGATTACCGCTGAATGAAATGACTACAGACGCATGTACTCAGGGTTAGCCTCTTTCTGAAGTTAAACATTCTTAAATACCAGCGAGAAGGTGGGCTATTCACAACTCTGCGTATTGTTGTAGTTTCGCATTTTGCACCTTCTCGCTGGTATTTAAGAATGTTTAACTTCAGAATGAGGCTAACCCTGAGTACATGCGTCTGTAGTCATTGCATTCAGCGGTAATTTTCGAATACGAAACTGGTCACTATTGGATATAGAGAAAACAAAGGATTTTTCAATCGCAAATTTGAGAACTTTCCCCACACACAAAATTAAACCATAGTTAGTTTGATAAAAAAATAAATTCAAGCCACAAAAAATATCGAATGAAAATGCATTATTTCGATGGGTTTCTATTGAGTTTATAAGTATCAACCAATGAATTAACGAGAAAGAATAGAAAATTAACACCTTTTAACATTCCTTGCCGTAGAGCACTACAGTTCTTATCTGGACCATTACTTAATTTACTCATATCACTTCACTTCATACTGTGTTTCTTTTACTATTGATTATGTTAGGGATTCACATATGACATTTACATTGTATATGATCTGCTCTTTTTGTCTTGCAGAAAATCAACCGTACTTCCTCAAGTGAGGAGCCAGAAGGTGTGTATGTTTACAATGTCCTTGTCCTACAATGCCAATATTCTCTTTTTCTCTTACCTTTTTACACATTCAATGTACCTGGAATCTTATTATTGTATCATAAGACATGTAGTGACAAAGCAGTAAATAGGTATATACCTAAATATACCTATATAATTATCTATGATTACTGCTTTTGTCATGCATTTTCAAAGGATTATTTTCAAAAGATTACTTAAACTACTCTTAACTCTCATTATAATAAATTCTTACTTTAGTTAATATTATTTTTAAGAATCCTGCAACCAAATTACCTTTTGAGAAGCTGTTTATAACGAAATTATTGTGTGTTTTTTCTGTACAGAGCCACATGAAAAAAATAAACAGCAACCCAGGTTGTTTCCCAGTACTGGGGGGGGGGGGGGGGGGGGGGGGAACTCCGCAAGCAGCACTGATTCCATGCTTTTCCAAATCTAGCAAATGAGATAATGGCTGAGCTCACATTGGACAAAGTTTACTATAGTTAAGCGGATTTAACTATAGTTAACGGCATCCTAATTGAGGGATATAGAATGGTCAAATCCGAGACTCGCCGAGACCCTTGTTTCAAAATCCAAGCCCGAGACTTACTTCTCTAAGGGGTATAGAATGTTTCAATCTGAGATTCTCCGCGACGCCAAGATCCTTGTTTCAAAATCCGAGACTCATTTTTTTAAACAACTTGCTTTAATTTTGTCGAGACTCACATTTTTTGAGGAACCATTCTAAATTGCCGTAGCAAACTCAACTGTGGTTAGTTGCTCCGACAAAGGTGACATGAAGAAAGAAAAGTTAACTATAGCTAGCCAACCTGAGAAGATGGGTTTATCACTAAGTTAATCTAAACTTATTGACATAGGTGACAGCTTCATGTCATTTCAGCCAAGAAAATCAAACGCCTCTCAGACAGGCGTCTGGCTTTCTCAAGGTTACTATTTTAACTACATTGTAAGTAAAACATTATTAACCATAGTTTGGCTGGTTTGGCAGTTAATGTCCCAGTGTGACCTTAGCCATTATTCACTTAATTCACTGATCGATACCAATAAAGTTGCTTACTGTGTGGCTGTCAATGCTGTCAAATTTGATAAACTGCACTTATCAGACCGATGTCACCATTTGCCCAGTTAGAGTTGCATAATTTTACACATGATGAGCTTAGCCAATCGTGAAACAGTCCCAGGGGGTACTCCCTTATATAGCCTACGTGGGGACATGCCACTGGACAGGATACGGTTTTTGGCCTCTCTGTCCTGAACAGGGTACATATTATGATTTCATGTGAGCCTGTCCTAAACAGGGTCTGAACCTGTCCTAAACAGGGTATTGATTGCACGATTATCCTTGTCTCACCGGTCTTTAACAGGTTATCAGTCAACATCAGATCATTTCAGAGACTCCACAAGATCATTGTCACCCAATCAAGCATTAAATAAAGAACATAAGGGATGGGGCCATTTGACAGTTGATGGGGAGGGTACTAAAAATCCATAAAAAAATCTTGAGCCAGCCCAGCAGATGCAAAAAATATTGTGCAAGGCAATAACTTTCCAAAACCCTCCTCAAACTGGAGTCTAGTTTGTCATTTGCCCTAAACAGGGTCCTAAACTAAAGAGTGAACTACTTAGACCAGAGATTATTTTTTCACATTGTCACTCAGTGCATCAATGGGAAAATAACCTCTTGTCAACCAGGGTACTGTAGTGGTGGCCATGCACTTAGACAACGAGAACCAATCACATTGCAGAATGAAAACAAAGCCTTCCAAGTTGTAGCTAATTGATCCAATCAGTGTCAAGTACAAGACAATAGCAGTTCAACTTGCTTGAGCTTCAATCTGGTAAAAGGCAAATTTGGTGAACTACAGTGTAGTTTTGAAGTTGAAGCCTTTTGAACAAAGAAAATCAGGTGGATGTGCTTTGGAATGTTTTATTTTCATTTTGCAACGTGTTTAGTTAGATGACCTGTTAAAGACTGGTTAGCTCAGTTGGTAGAGCACGGTCTAGAGTGTGGGAGGTCAAGGGTTCAAACCCAGCCACGTCCTTGGGCAGGGACGTTTATAAGCCATTGACCTTGTCTCCTCCTAGTTCTAATCAGTATTTGAAGGGGATGTGAAAGAACCTGTTGTAAGAGAAGGGGATTGTCACCCGGTACAGCAGCCTGGCCATTGCACTAACCACACACTCAACATTGTAAACTGAGTGGCAGCCATTGGTGCCATAATAGCAGCCCGAAAAAATTTACTGACAGGATATGTCAGTAAAATACTGACAGGATATGTCAGTAAAATGTGAAGCGCCATGAGACGGTGGTGATGGCACTATAT
This sequence comes from Actinernus sp. WN-2022, assembly GCA_030867875.1. Classification (NCBI taxonomy): domain Eukaryota; kingdom Metazoa; phylum Cnidaria; class Anthozoa; order Actiniaria; family Actinernidae; genus Actinernus; species Actinernus sp. WN-2022. Next base: position 61,093,743 of record JAOWCC010001501.1, on the reverse strand, counting down.
AAATATGGCCTATTATTTACGTAGTTCTCATTGTCTGTACGTGTAGGTGGCCCTGGTTAGAGTACATGTAGTTGCACTGTAACTTGTGGCTTTGCATCTTAAGTGTGTCAGTGGTCTAACTAGAGAAGCTCAATTACCATATCAAAACTACAAAAATGATGATAATACAGTCAAACCCCTCCTAACGGACACCCCTCGTAAGCGAACACCCCTTGTAAGCGGACACCATTTTGAAGTCCCGGCCGTTTCCTTAAGAAAACCCTATAATTATTTGTAACCTCCCATAAACAGACACCTCCCGTAAGCGGACGCGGACACCATTTCTCTGGTCCCAACAGCAAAAAAAACCTCCCGTAAGCGGACACTTGAAAACATAATCCTCAGGAAATGATATTTTTGTAGTTTAGAAGCGTTGCCGGACATTGATGATTCTGTTTTCACCTGAACCAATCAATTTCTGCATCTGTAACAACCTTACTTTGTGATTAAACTACTGTATGCTATCATTGTTCTTGTCCCTTTAACTCTTTTTGAAATTTTAACCCCCCGTAAGCGGACACCCCTCGTAAGCGGACACCCCTCGTAAGCGGACACCCCTCGTAAGCGGAGGCGTTCCCAAGGGTGTCCGCTTACGAGGGGTTCGACTGTATATTACTTCTTACTGCTGACACCACTTCAAGCTCACCTTTCACAGCATTCTTTAGATCAACTGGTCCATTGGCTGTGCCATTCTGAACAACTTGTTTCTTTCTTTTAAGTTCAACATCTTCCTCCACAGGACTATCACTGCTAGAAATCTCTCTTGTATCTTCCACCTGGGAGAAAGAACTTACCGGTTACCATGGTGATGGTCTGTACTTTTTAACCCCAAACTATTTACAGGGGCTGTGTCACGGTAAGACTTTACATTCGTTTTTTCCGGGCCGGAAAGAGCTATTTCCACCGATTTTGATATGAACTAACGAACCTCTCGGCCATGTGGGATGCTTAAAATGAAAGCAAATATGCAAAAAGGACTAACCAACAGTGTATTATAAACAGTCTCCAGGGAGAATATTGAAAATCCTTTCAACCAAGCATTGAGTGAGGGAAGTTTAACTGTTTGTATCCAATTAACAGCCACTAAATGAGCGATTACTCGACACATGTGCAGTACTTACCATGACATAGCCCCATTTAAGTACTGTCAACACTCATACATGTACAAGTCATGTACATGTGAAGGGCTGACAGTGTGCAACAAGGGCGTAAGTGACTCCTGACCGTATTATAAATCGTTCAAATTCTTTGTTTTCTAAGGGAGAATTTAGAATGTGATCAGGAGTCACTTATGCCCTTGTTGCACACAGCCCTAAATTTGTAGATACATGTACATGTACAGCAGATTTCATGAGTGGGACAAAAACATGGCATGTGTGTAGCCTTACTGTAACCATACAGTTTGTAACTGTGCCACATTGTAACTCTGTAATTTGATTGGATCAGTATGTTTTCAGTTAAGAAGTTGAAAATTGTAAGTACAAATTAAATGATTATTGAAATTCACCTACCACTAAGGAAGGCATAAATTTATGGATTCCCAGAGGGCAAAGGGAAGCAACATTTATGTGCTCCCTGAAGAAAGACCCAATTTTTTTATATATTTTTTGAAAAAAGTTTGCATTTTTCTTCAATAATTATTATTTCTTTATTCAAAAGTACCTAAAATCTAAGGTAAGGTTCTTATTTTCAAAAATGCCACTTGACAACCTTTTCCCCTAAAATGGCAAAAAAGCATTTTTTCCTGCAAGCCTGTTCATCACAGCATGCCATGCTGCCAGTAACCACAGATGTCGTATGAGTGGAACAAACTATAGCACTAACTACAGCATGGTTACTGTATGGCATGCCGTGATGTTGAAATGGTTTCCCATTGTTTATGCCCTGCTGATTCAATCAAATTACAGAAATACGGTACAGCACGGTTACAGCACGGTTACAGCACGGTTACAGCATGGTTACAGCATGGATACGGACTTGTCCCATTCATATCAAATCTGCTCTACTTTAAGTCAGTGCTGTAACCTGCCCACTCATGTAAGTTTAGCAGTTCAAATTTTGGTATTTGTTTTTTGGAAGAAAATCAAAAGCTGAGAAAGCTGAATCAACTACCTTCCTTTAATCAATGAAACTTCATTACGAAAATCAAATTAATATACCTCACGGCTTGACCCATTCAGAACTCGCCATACGAGCAGCAGAATGAAGTGAAACCACCAGACATTCATGGCAAACAACAACCACAGCATTCCATTGAAGGAGAAATAAAATGGGGCATCTTTATATTTTGCGCGGCCTAAATATCCAGTGGCATAGAGAACTTTCTGGGGGTATAAGTAGAGCCTACAAACACACCTACAAAACAAACAATTTATACACTGTAGTTATAATCATAATTTGCACCTTAATTTGCTTTGAAGCTTAATGCGTAGTCCACACGATCAATTTTTCCTTGACAAGTTTTCCTTGACAAGTTGCTTGACTGTTTGTTCAATAACTGGCACGCCAGTTTTTCAACAAGGAGACTTGTCAAGGAAAAACTTCTCATTTTTCGTCGTCTACACGAGCAAATAAAACTTGTCAAGGGAAAACTTGTCAAGGAAAACTTGCTCGTGTGGACTAAGCTTAAGGCTGGGTTTCACTAATGACATAAGCATAATCGCAAGCAACATACACCGTACTATAACTAAGATGCAGTGATGCATTGTTCATTAGCAGTGCTTGTTCTTATTTCACATTTGTGAGTAGAACAAGTACTACTGTGCTATAATGATTAATATGGCACTGCTTCTGCATTCACTCCATAAGGAGTTTTATGGGGCTTATCTGATGGAGGGTATGGTGGAAGGCTTATAACAGGAAAATAAATGTGTTCTGGATGTTAACAGAAAACTACATAAAAGCTCTTTCATTGACACTTGTCTTCTCACACTACATTAGATATTCATGATACATTGGCCAACGAGAAGCATTCATTGTGGTTATATGTTGATACATTCAAACACATTGTTAATTATGCAAGGGTCAGACAAAATACCTAATTTGCATATTGTACTAGGAGCAATTTTTAAGTATGGTTTTCTGTATTTAGAAATCACTTCTAGATAATACAATATGCAAATTAGTTCTAAAATAATATTAATAGTCCTAAATCACTTCTAGGTTATGATATGCAAAATTATAAATTATAAAGCTTAAAGGGGCTGTGTCACAGTAAGACTTTACATTCATTTTTCCGGGCCAGAAAGAGCTATTTCCACCGATTTTGAAGTGAACTAACGAACCTCTCGGCCATGTGGGATGCTTAAAATGAAATCAAGTAGGCAAAAATGACTAACAAACAGTGTATATAAACAGTCTCCAGGGAAAATATTGAAAATCCTTTCAATCAAGCATTGAGGGAGGGAAGTTTAACTGTTTGTATCCAATTAACAGCCACTAAACGAGCGATTACTTGATACATGCGCAGTACCATGACATAGCCCCTTTAATTCTTGGTTAAAATGTCACGAGCCATGAAGGAATAAAACTCCATATGGGGAGTGCCAAACAGAAGTCCAACCAAAGATCAATTATCTAAACTTCATCCTACTGGGTTTAAATTCAAAGACAAACAATCTTCATTTTTCGTAGAATTATTAAGTCAGTTTGCTGTAATTATAATTTTCTTCAGAGAACTTTGAAAAAAAACAAGACTGATTCTCTTCCAATTTGTTCTGCCATCCAGATTTCCATACTTCATAATTTATTTCCACATGCCCCAACAATTCTCATATTACCGTAAACAGCAGCAGATAAGCCACACCTTTTTACCCAAAATCTTTGTTGCAAATCGGGGGTGCGGCTTAGCGTGTGCCGGTGCTGTTGTTGGCTCCTTTGCAGACTGAGTTCTCTCAGCGGCTAGTAAAGCGAAAATTATGTCGTACTGTCAAAACATTTACAAGAAAGGTACTGACTACTGTCATAGTTGTTTATAATTTCATATCAGTAAACCTACATACACTGAGCTATCACAAAACACTGGATGAGTAGTTGTTGCGGCGGATAAATCGTTCAGACAGTGAATCTGGGCTATGAATAAACATAATTACATGTAAGTGTGCTATGAATCACGAACCAAGTGTGATATGAATCAATCACCAAAGCAAGCGGGCAGCCTTGGTAGTATACCTGAAAATAACCGCTGCATTCTGTAGCTAACCTCTTTGGCTACTGACCTGACAAAAGAGCTGGCTTGAAAAGTGGCCTGCTGTGCTGTGTGTAGGTTTTGAAATTATAAACAACTATTATGTTTTGACAGTCGTAAGGACAAATTCTCTTGACCGGGCCGAGCCGCTGAAAGAACGAAGCAAGCGAGCTACCAACACATGTATGTACATGCTAAATATATAGGCTTGAATTTCATGGTTGTTCATGACGGTGATCAACTGCCAAGCAAACAAGCAGCCACGGTAGTTGTATTCCTTGAAAAGAACTCTGTTCGCATTCGGCTTCTGAGAATTGCAACTAATTTATGTATTGTGAAACGGCTATCTGCTACGTCATCAGTATGGCATTTTAATGGCCACATTTATATAGCGCCATATCAACCACAGTTTCATGGCGCTTTACATATGACTGACATATCCCGTCAGTGAATTATTTCGGACTGCTTCACGGCGCTAATAGCTGCCACGCAGTTTACAATGTTGAGTGTGGTTAGTGCAATGGCCAGGCTGCTGTACCGGGTGACAATCCCCTGCTCTTTTTCGAGTAGTACAACAGGTTCTTTCACGTCCCCTTCAAATACTGATTAGAAATAGAAGGAGACAAGGCCAACGGCTTATAAACGTCCCTGCCCAAGGACGCGGCCGGGATTCGAACCCCCGACCTCCCGCACTCTAGACCGTGCTCTACCAACTGAGCTAACCTGTCTCACTTCCCAGACGTCTCTTTCGCGAGTGGGGAGCGATAAGAGTCGGCTGGTTTCCCAGGCTACATATTCTCGATTCAACTCAATTAGTGAACCCGCACCATCTTGGATTCCCACGTGATATCACGTGTTCTTTAACTTTGGCAAACTGCGGCAAATCTATTATTGTAGAATCCTGACTTTTTTACGCCTCTGGCACGCAGGGTATTTACCAAAACCATCTTACTGTACGTTTGTAAAACTGTTTGTCATGAATTCGCGTTGGCATTCGTAGGAACATTAAGAGCGAAATTTGTCGTAATACATGTATTATGTTTGCATGACTTTAGCACAATACTGTAGTTATCTGTTAATTTACCGTGAGATCGCACTGTATCGAAGGGGTTTATCGTTGTCACAACGTTGGAAACTTTGGAAGCTATTAAGCGTATTTTGGTTGAAAATATTATTGAGCCAGTATGAGATAACGATTCATGCGCTTTCAGACTGATTGTCTGGTTTTTGACACAACAGCGGAGAGGCCCAACAGTGAGTGCCGCGGATATTTTAATTTGTTATCTGTTATCGAAGCGGTTTATCGTTGCCAGAACGTTGGAAACTTAAGAAGGTATAAAGCATATTTTGGTTCAAATGAGTCAACCACTTACCGACAGCTTGCCAACCATTTACCGACACAATTTTACCGACCACTTACCGACAGCTTACAGACCACTTACCAACCACTTACCGACCACTTACCGACAACGTATTTACGGTGCAACTTGTTCACTTTAGCGAAGTATGTTATGGAAAAAGTTTCATGGCATGGCAGAATTATGAACACACTCCGTAAGCTCATGTACGGCAATGGCATATAAACTTTGCACAAAAAGTCCGGTTAAAACAATCTCTGATACCAATAAAACTACAATAGGACAACTTTAGGGTCTCGTGTGACTAATCAGCATACATATCAAGCTTCAAAACATTTCAAAAATAAAAGTAAAAGAGTAAAAGATCTAGGATCACAGTCATAAACTTTACGGCATCACTCACAGGAATTGAGGCTGATATTTCTTGTATGCATTCTCATACACTGTCCTGCAAATACTGCACGCAAACTTCAGTTTAAAAAGTTTCTGCTCTCCAAAGAACCACAGCAGCTCAAACAGGATACCATTCTGAGAAATCGACAGAAGTTTGAAGCTGTAGAATGTTTTTTCCAGTGCATGAAAGCTGATAGATACAACTACTGTAGTAAAGCCGCCACTGTACGTACGACTGTTCTACACTTCACGCTTCAATTCTTACGTGTGTTCGTATTGGCTTATTGTAAAAAAAAGGTTGATGACGTCAGGAACATGAAAGTCTATGAAGTCCATCAGACGGGGAGGGGGAGGAAGTGAGCGGACGACCTCGTACCGTCTGAAAATCAGGCTAGGATCACTTTTGATGCTGGCCATTCATTCTCTCTCGATCCACTGAACTACATGTATGATTGATTATTCAAACCTGTGAAATTCTTGCATTCAAATGTTTTCCTTTGTTTATTTGTTTAACCCTTTGACTACTGGACGCGTTTGGGCTCAAATGGTGATATCCTGCTCTAGGTCTGTGAAATGCCTGCATACATGTAGCATTCATTTCACCCGAGAAATCACCTTGCACACATCATCTTAGTTGAAATTCCATTCGAATTTTGACTTCAAAGCATTGGTACAAAAAGTACAATCTTTGATTTTTAAGTACTTAATATCATGAACCAGACATGAATTTAATCAAATAATAAAACTCGTAACTCTTGTGCTTTTCTGTGATGAGTTTCTGTACAGAAATGATTTTGGAGCATTAATTTTCCAGCTGCTCCATACCTGCAATTTCTACCACTAACTGGACATGCACAGAATTTGGCAGACATGTCTACAGACACCTGTATATTAATATTAGCAACATTAATTTTCTTACCATGAAGCTGCAAAAGATAAAAATCCTACAATGACCAGTGCATCAGCTATTCTGTGTGGCCCTCCAGGTCGTGACTTGAAACATGTAATTACTTTTGTACCCTCAAGTAAAATGTCACTAATATCATGCAGGAAGAGCACTAACAAGCCCATATTGTGATACCTAGTAGGAAAAAATCGGTTATTAATAATAAAGCATCTACATTGAGCAGACAGTAATGGGTAGTCAAAATTAATATCCCTCCTCCCTCATGCTAAATTCTCCCTCCTCCCTTGTTTTTCTGGACATTTCTGCCTCCTCCCTAAGTTATTTTTAGCCATTCCTCCCTCATCCCTAGACCATTCCTCTACCATTGTGTAACCATGTCAAAACTACTACCTGTAGACTGTCAATGATTATGATTGTTTTCCGTAAACACTTGCCGATAAGCCACACCTTTTCCCAAAAAACTCTTTGTTCCTAATCAGGGATGCGGCTTATCTGCAAGAACATCTAGAAAAGGCTCCAACATTTCCATAAATTAACATTTTAATGGAAAGTATTAGGCTACACTAATCAGGGCATCTGATAGGATGCGAAAAATGTGGATAATATAGATAAGTACTTTAATTTTATGATTTATTTGTTTTTTTTCTGGGATTATGCAGAAATTACGCGATTGGATGCGATATTTGGGCAATTACACGAAATCGTATGCTCGCATCCTGTCAGATGCCCTAACTAATAAATAGTAAGCAACCAGGACAATGACGGCTGTGATGACAGAACATAGAAAAGTGTTTTAACCTGAAATTTTGAGTTTACTATTTCCTTTACATGTAGTTGCCTTTAGTTGCCTTTTGGTGCCTTTTACCACCATATTTTCGAAGAATGTGATCAGAACAGAGTACCGTTCAGGCTATTGTACTTTACTATTGTGTGGAATGAACAACCTATTCACAGCTTGATTAGTAGTACTTCTGGAACCTTTGCCTAATTGTGTTACCTGACTATTATGATGTACATGCAGTCTAAGTAGTTATGTAACTTCCAATGATCTTCTAGCATCTAATTAAGCATTGTGTGACAAAGTGTCAGTTGTAGTATACTATTTAGTGTAGCTAAATCAAATAGGCCCTTTGCAGCTAACAGTCACATGCTGATGCAGTACTTCATTAACAAATGAATTGAGCTCGTGATTCCCATGGGAAAGGCATTGCCATGGATGCTGGAGAGCAAGCTATCTTTTAAAACGCAGGTTTATAAAGATCGACAATCAATTGGAGGTGAAAAATAGCATTTACAAACATCTTGTACATTAGGCCTAAAAATAAATGAAGTCAGATATTTTTTGCTCTCCAGTGCAACCATGTGATGTGCTAGCTGCAAAGGGTCTATTGATCGCGAAAAACTTAAAATCAAAATGCCCCACTGAACTTTGAAATCACACATCGAAGAGGTTAAAATGAGTTTTTATCCGGTCCAACTTGGCACATAATTTAAGTTTTTTGGAAGCTAACTCTAGCCAAATGTAAATAAAATGTTTTATCAAATGTATAGTGTTTGACCCGGAGGTAAATTGGCTGTAGCAAGGAAACTATGTGAATATATTACGCTATTTCAGTTCATTTTCTCATTTGAGAATTCCGAATACAGAACTTCAAATTCAGAGACTCACAATTGACTTTAAAACACTGTGCTTATAAACTGGCCGACATTCAGCACTTTTGTTTTATAGGAAGTGGAAATTTAGTTGACATAATCAAGTAACTGAAAATGTGGAGACAGATATTAAAAGGCAGAAAAACAATAGTTTCAACTACAGCCCAATTTAAGATCAGACCGGGATCCTAATGAAATTTAATGCGAACACATCCCAATAATAATTATTAATATACATTGTAGTACGTACACCATTCAATTTCTAGGTAACAATAAATGTTAAGGGTTCATTAGCAACATCAGTATTATAAGCAAGGTCTTTGGAATTGAAGAGGTTGGTTCTTTTAAAAATGTCTTTTTTTGTTTTGCAATATCTCAGATTTTAGAATTTACATTAGAACTTAAGCATTTTTATATATTATACATTTCTCTGGGTGGGAAGGTGGAGACTAGGGGGCTTAGCTTATTTACATTTTTGCAAGGGTGGGGGGTGGGGGGAGTACGGTGGTGACTTGTGTGTTTACATTGTATCTCATTGTTATAGTTAGCTTATATATTTATATTAAATAGTTCATATGCATTGTATAGTGTTATTAGTATATTATTATTATTAAGCATTTTATATAATTGTATTGTATTATTGTAATGAGGGCTACAGGTTTCTTAGTGTTGTACACTATTATGTATTACCCTCTTTAAATAAAGACATTTATTATTATTACTAGATATAAGTGAATTCTGATCACATTCTAAATTCTCCTGGTCATTCTTTGCTTTCTATGGGAGAAATTAGAACTTGATCACAAGTCAGTCACTTAGTATCTCATTCTTGTCTGGATCAGTCCCTTCAATTGCTAATAACCTACCTTGATGCAAAGGAGAATAAAAGCAAGCAGTTTGCCAGTACATGATGGCATATCATGAGTATTGAATCCCGGCGCCACTTATCCATGAACAGGGTGGCATATATAGAATGGAAATAGAAACCAGCTTGGAGTATATACAGTATATAGATATCTGTTGGTATTGGCATGGTTGGGTGCCATCCTAAAAAAAAACCAGGATTAAGCAATGATCCATGCAATGAGTGTCAAAGTTCTATATTATTTGAAACAAGTGTTGATATTTAACAGTACAATGTAAGTTATTAATAAAAATAAATACATCATTATTTAGGAAAAAGAAACTGTGGTGTACCAAAAAACTCTCAATCTACCTGGCTGCTCAACCTAACAATAACAGCAGCAACAACAACGATAAACTTTATTTAACAAGGGTTTCACGAGTTACATGTAACAGTAGAAAACTGACAAATTTGTCGCCCTCCTACAACTATAAAAGTTAAATTACAATATGTACAATGTAAAATTATCAGAGATTGAGCCAGAAGGGACAATTTGGCCCTTATCATAAATTATTTTCCAAGGGACAAAATGAGTTTTTAAAGCAGAAATGGTGCAATGGCGCAGCCTGGCTTGTTCCCTGAAATACATGTACATGTTTTTACTGCATAGTTATTACATACATGTAGTACTAGTTTTGCCATTTACCAAAAAGTCCTTCCAGATCACAATATTCTTCAAGTTGGTTCCCTTTATTCTTACTAGTTTGATATTTTTTTAAAGTATGATTTCAGTTAAAAAGTTGAAAATTGTAACAAATTAAATGATTATTGAAATTTACCTATTACCATGCAAGGAAGGCATAAATTTATGGATTCCCACACTGATGCAGGAAAGCATAAATTTATGGATTCCCAGACGGCAAAGGAAAGCATAAATTTATGTGCTCCCTGAAGAAAGACCCAAATTCTTTAGTTTTTGTTGAAAAAGTCTGCATTTTTCTTCAATTTCTTTATTGAAAAGTTGCCAAAATATAAGGCTGGTATTTTCAAAAATGCCACTTGTCAACCTTTTCCCCTAAAACGGCAAAACAGCATTTTCTCCTGCTAGCCTGTTAACCATATTTGACTGCATATACAGTCCTGTAAGCCACAGGGTATTTTTGATTTCATTTTGACTAAGAGTTTGTCGTCTAAAGTCCTTTGACAGCCTTTCGGTAATATGTTTGCTTAACTTATTTTCAAAGACATTAACCCTTTCCCTCCTGTGCCGCCCGTAACCGCCCAATATGAAGCATGTACCTGGAGAAAATTATTGCATCAAACCTAGACATGCTGGAAATACGCTGTTGTGATATTATTTCAAGGAATGAATGACTTCAAAGTCAGAGCTATAACAGGGATCGCTTGACTCTCCCACTTTGGAGAAAAACGCATTTGTTTTGGACATCGTTGTTCGTTTCTTCGATTTTCGCGAATTTTGAGTAGCTGAAAATCGGCTCAAAAAACCTTCCCATTCGCACTTGAAATCAAAAGCAAATACAAAATCACCACTCAGTCGTTACAGTACCTTGTTTAATCTTTCCAACCAGCAGGTTTGTTTGCACCAAACGACTGTGAACCAATGGCATTGTGGGAAAAGTTTGAGCCCTCGGCTTAAAAAGTCAGCAGTATTTAAATGACCCGGGCTAGCCAAACTTGAACTGAGGGGGGAGGGTTGAGTTAGCACTCAGGATTTCACCAACTGAGCCAAACATGTCCAGTAGGGAAAGGGTTAAGATGTTTTTAACAATTTGCTTTCGTTTATGGTAGTGTTTATTAATTGTTTCTTTCGTTGTGCCAGGTTTCCCTGGTTTTGTAGTTCGACCGACATCTGTGATTTGCACATTTAGCGATTACTGTTGAGTAGATCGCAATATGCAAATTACTACCTCGTTGTTGACCTTCAAAGTTTTGGTAAGACTATTCAATTAATTAAAGCGCATTTAATTCAAAAGGTTCCACTTTACAAAATGTACCAGGAGAAGTTTTCTGGTAAGAGTAGACATTTTGCATGTCTTTCATTTCAAACTTGGCTTCAAAACTCTGTTCACATTCTCAGAAAGTTGCAGCGAACAAAAATCAGACTGACACGTGAACTCACACCTGAAGAAATTCAGACTCCAAAGAAGTTGAGATTTTAATTAAAAAAATATTATTGCCTTTATTAGTACCGCAAAACATTTGCAATGATTTATAAATCCGAAACCTTGAACAACATATGGATGTGCCATAAATGTGAAAGTACAGACGCTAAAGTTTATTTATTTGGTGTTATGGCTTTAAAGCGGGTCTCCGCCGGTAATAGAACTGAATTTTTTGCTTGCCCGTTCAGAACACTTGAAGACCAAATTTGTTTCTCAATTTGCCATGCGCCGAATGAACAACTGTGTTTTTGTTTTTTTGTCTTCCTGGCTCAGCAGCCAGCCGAAACCCTAAACAACACATGCATGTGCCATAAATGTGAAACTACAGATGCTAAAGTTTATTTGGTGTTATGGCTTATGCTTTGCACGGCAAACTTTAAAGCGGGTCTCCGCTGGTAACGGAACTGAGCTGAAGCGTTGAGCGGCCATTGTTTGGTATTATTTTGTGCCGAAAGTTCAGGCTTATCAGAAGAAATGGGAGGACGTATAGTGAAGCAGCAAGAAGAGAAGTGTGAATAAGTTCGAATAAAAACGTTTCTTACTCATTACTTGGTCGTTTACAGATTTTCGCTAGCTGCTCTTCTAGACAAACCGTTTAAACAATTTGGTAGATTTTTAGAATTTTTTGCTTGCCCGTTTTAACGATGAGGCAAAAAGTTTGCTCTTCAACCCAAACCGTTTAACCCTTTCAGCCCGAGTCTTTGGAAGTGATTTTTAGCTATTTCTAGACCAAACAGAACCCTCCCCCCTAAGTAAACTGTAGTCATTGTTACCATGGAATTTTCATCTGACCAATAATACTGGGGGCTCAAAGGTTTTTGTCGGCCATTTTGGATATGTTGACGTCGCATTGCTACGGAGCTGGAGGGAAGTTTGTTTGGGGGAATACAGAATTTCAGGCTTTTTAAAGCCTTTTTCACCATTTATAGAGTGCTGGAGGACATCATTAAGTCTGATGAGAGCTTCAATCAGCACTTTCTCAAAGAACCGAGTTTGTGCCAGTTTATTGTGACAGAGAAAGAGCCTTATTTCCCACTCGTGAATGGGCCAGGACGTCTTCCGTCACTTTAGCGTGAGCTTTATAAATGGGAGTCTGGAGCCACATATCATAGCTTTTTTGGAATATTGGACAATATTTACTTGCCATTGATTCCAATATGAAGGTATTAGGTCGAAATGGCTTTAGACTTAGTATATATTTTGAAGAATGAAGATGGGGGAAGGGCCATGTCGCTGTTTGGTAGGATTTCCCGGCATGCTTTGCGGTCGTTATGGATGAATTCAGCTTGCTGTGAAGTGCTTGTGGACAGAATGGCTTGGTTCTGGGCCAGTTTAGGTGTTGGGAGACAGAAAGTGAGGTTAGTGCAAACATGAAACTCTAAATTTTCTGTGAAATATGCATTTTTGTGAGAAATATTAGAATCTGAGGAGTTTTTTTTTTTTTTCTAAGTGCCATTTTAGCTACTTTTTCTGAAATGAAATAATGTAAACTGTAGTTAACTTCTGCAAAGAAACTAGGAGGATTTAGAGGAAATGATTCAATTTTAATATGCCTAAATGCAGTTCAGTAGGATCATTTGTCTATACATTATGTTGTGTGTCAATCTCAGGGCCTTGCTCCTTCAACTTAGCCAGACTGAAATCCTCAAAGCAAGTAACCAGTAAAACACAACAAATGTCGTGTTTGGGTCTGAGAGGGTTAAACGGTTTGGCAGATCGTTAAAAATTTGTGCTTGCCCGTTTTAACGATCTGGCAAAGCGTTTGCTCTTCAACCCAAACCGTGTACACGGTTTGGCAGATCGTTAGAAATATTTGCTTGCCCGTTTATAAACAATCTGGCAAAGCGTTTAAACGATCTGCAAAAGCGTTTGCTAACCGTTTAAATTTGCCCGTTTAATGGATAATCGTTAGTGTACGTTTTCCCGTGTGTGGAATCATTGGTCCTTTTGCAGGAATGCAATCATAGCCTGGGTACAAGACTTCTAAAAAAACCTACAGGAGTCCCAGAGGGGGGGTCCCCTTGTGATTTTTTGTTGATTACCCAGCATGCAATTGGAGGTGGGAGCAGGACAACATAGTGGAAAGAAGTGCAGCATTAAGAATAGCATGTTTCACAGTCGCTTGGTGTGTTTTGTGCAAACAAACCTGGTGGTTGGAAAGATCAAAGAAGGTACTGTAACGACTGAGTGCTGATTTTGTGTTTGCTTTTGATTTCAAGTGCGAATGGGAAGGTTTTTTGGGGCCGATTTTCAGCTCCCAAAAATTCGTGAAAATCAAAGAAACGAACAACGATCTCCAAAACAAATGCGTTTTACTCCAAAGTGGGACAGTCAAGCGATCCCTGTTGTAGCTCTCGCTTTGAAGTTATTCATCCCTTGAAATAATATCGCAACATCGTATTTCCAGCATGTCTAGGTTTGATACAATAATTTTCTACAGGTACATTTGTACATGCTTCATATTGGCTGGTTACGGCCGGTTCAGGAGCGAAAGGGTTAAAGGCACTGGTTACGAGATTGGTAGTGTTATTAGCAAAACCTGTTTGTACATGCTATTTTCCACCTCCAATCGATTGTTGATCTTTCTAAAAATGTCATTTCTCTTTGGACGAGTAAACAAGCATTACTAGCAATCGAAGTGCATGAAGGAAAATAGAAATTAGTTCCTAATCGATAGGAAACACTGTCTATTGTTTGTGCTGTTAAGTGCCAGCCGGTCAGATTTTGCTAGATTAGTTGAATATGCAATGAGCATCTTGTGATTATTCAGTTATCGTGGTTCTCATCTGACTCGAATAATTATGTCTAATTTTAGGTAAGCTGGATGTAAAGGAAATAAAGTAGACTGATTAGAACCATTCCACCACATACAGTATGTGCTTGTGTGTTGATCTTAAGATTAGGAACATTGCTTTTAAAGATAGCTTGCCATCCAGCATCCATGGCAACGTCTTTCCCATGGAGAGCACAAGCTCATTTAATTTGTTAACAAAGTATTATACAATGACTGTACCAGCACATGACTGTTTCCTGCAAAAGGCCTATAACAACTGATCCCAGTAATTATAATAAATCAACTTCACATGCTACACTGTCTCTGAACTTAACTTGCTCAAAAATATTACAATTATTAATTCAGATTTTTTTTTTTGTATTTTACAAAACAATTCTTTTTAGCAGCGTTTACCAGCCCATACTTTTCAACATTATTTTTTAGAAATCAATTGCTTTTCAGTAGGATTCATGGACTTATACCAGTAGTATTTCACTGTCCAAGTGCAGGTGCTATTGTAGCATACATATGTACAATGTAACTTTTCCTTTAGCTATATATATACACACACAAATATTTAGGGATGTGTCATTCTAAATGTGAAATAAAGAACGGTTGAACGTAGTTTGCGCCAACAATGCAGATTCCACCTCATGTAATGTCACATGATGATCAGATCTGTGCAAAGTATTGTGGTAAAAAAAGACAATAGAAGTGATGCACTGTGGTAAAAAATAATAATAGAGATTTGGACCTGCTTACAAATTAGAACTGCAATAAACACTAGCAATTATTGACTTGGGCAGCCAAAACCCGATCTGAGTAATAAACACTTGCAAAACTTGACTCGGGCCCTAAGCCCACGCTGGCCCAAGTAATAGAAAAAGGTCAGATGACATGGTAGCCATGTGTATGTGTTCATGTGGACAGTGCAATCTGATTACCGTATTTTATCACGTACAAGCCGCACCTTTTTTGCCTTTCAGATTTTGAAAGTAACAAAAAATTGCCACAAAGTTGGGGGTGCGGCTTATATGTGAGTGTTTTCAGAAAACTTTTTTTGCAATGACCGTAAACAAAGCCATATAAACAATAGAAATGGCACATTCAATTCACAGAACACAAGTGTCGACAAGATTTCTACTCAAACTCATCTCCTTCGCTTTCCAAAGAAAACTAGCTGTCCAGTTGCCTGTCGTCTTCTCTGATAACTCCTCGAATGGTTCCTAGTTTTGTTAAAGGCCTTAATTGGTCATGGAAGCCTTCAAATTTTCAAATAAAGTATAATTCTCATCGAGTTCATGTTAAACTTCGGAGCTCACGCTCGATCTCGGGCGTTTGAGAAAACTCTTGCCCCAGGCCTCCTCGAAAATCCAAGATGGCGGACCACGGACTCAGACACGTGCTCATACAGTTTCGCCAGAAAATCTTACTTTCTTGTGCGCTTAAAGGAATGAAGTTCCTTAAATATGTTGTTGGTTAATGGGGGAACAACAGCAGAAGAATTCTGAAGTGATTTAAAGACAGCAGGTTAAAATATACACAAGAAAGGACAAGGAAAGTTGTAACCAATTCGTTGTTGTGATATGACGATTTCTTATAAGAGTTTTGCTTCAATTACGGGCATTTATGAACTCGAACACAAGACTACTCTTACTGAATTTTGTGGTGCAGCTTATACACGAGGTTTTTCCTTACACCTTTCGGGGAAAACAAGCTTCTGTTTATCAGGCTGAAGTTTGAGGGGTGTGGCTTATACGTGAGGTGCGGCTTGTACGTGATAAAATACGGTAGTTGAGGGCCCCGGAAGTCGACACAGAAAATAATAAACACTTGCAAAACTTGACTCGGGCCAAGCCTATGCTGGCCTGAGTAAAAATAATCAACTTTATTTACCTGTCTAGTCTTCTAGCTGACCCTGGAAATGGTCTACTAATCGGGACATGGATTCCTTGGTTGAAATGGAATTTGGGTTGGTTTTTGATGCGGGAGGATAACCGGAGAACCCGGAGAAAAACCCTTGGAGCAAGGGTGAGATACCAACAAACTAAACTCACATACATGTACATGTATGGCACCGTGTTGCAGAAATCGAACTTAAGGGTGCATTTACCAATTTTGTCGCTAAGCAGCAATGTTGCTATGAAGAAAAACTTACTTCCGGTTTAGTGGAAAAGCAACGCATGCCCTTTGCAGTTTTTTTGACATTTTGTAAAAATTACAATGAAGTTGTTTTTTGCTACTTCAACCCGGGTTGTTTTACTTTCCATGCTTAAAGTTTACTTTATATAAATGCCCAAAAAGAGTGATAAAACCGAGAAAGCCATTCTAGCTGCAGAGTGTCGCTGGATGAGGGAAAATCCCGATGTCAGGGAATTCGGGTGTCAAGTGCAAACTAATTTTCTTTCGGATTTCGACAAAGAAAGTTTGGAAAGTTCTCGTAGAGAGCTTGTTGATAACGAGGGGAGCCAGAATGTAGTTACAAGTGAGCAACTAGACGTGAGAGAAGTCTTCATAGAGTTTGGTTTTGAGCGAAGAAAAATGCAGTGCCTACAAAAGAGAAATGAACTCCATTTTTACGGCGGCTCGTCACGATACTAGGGACTTGACTGGAAGTAATCAGTGAATAATGACCAAAACGTTTTCATATAAATTATTCTGATACCAGTGTTCTGATACCCTGGACACTATTTCTAACTGATAAAGAAGCAAAAACCGATACAATGTAGATCGTCGTTCACGGTTGCTTGCTTGAACAATTCGTCAACTATTTCAAAGGACGGAAATGTCTGTGAAAAATGCGGAAGTCAAACATAAATAAGGAAACGAACGATGGCAAGTTCCTAATAACTTGCGATGATTGCAATTGGGTCCGAAACATTCCTTTAGGGTGAACGAAGCCTAAGGCCTAACTTGCCGAATTTTTAATTATTTCTTTTTTGATCAATGGAGAATATTAACATAAGGATTAATTACGAACATGTGCAAATAATATTACACATTATAGCAAGACATTCCTCTGGAATTGACATATTTAGTAGTGGTTTTGATTGCTATAGGATAGAAAACTAAATCAGATTTTTATGTAAGCTTACCGTAAGTTGAATCAGGTTATTTCTCCTCGATACGACGTAAAGTATTAAAGTGTGTAAAGTAAGTGACTTTATTTAAGTGTCAATTACAGCTAATTGGGGACACTAGTCCTATGATTTTTATATGTCCTTAGGTATCCAAGAAGATGTGAAGGTCTAACCGTTTACTGTATTACATGTATGTAAAGGGAGCACCTTCAACTAAGTTATTTTAAGATCCCCAGTGTTGGTACGTCTGGCCAGGATTTGAACCTGCAACCTCCCGCTCGACAGACCGCCGCTTATTACAACCAGGAGGCGGTTAGACGTGTGACTGATTATGGTTGCAAATCGACTGGAATTAGATCTCTGATAATGCAGCTCTATTTCAATTTCACTAATTTCATTTTCTTGTCCAATGCATTTAGCTTTGCCCTCACAAATTCCAAATTGCTTTGTAACCACCCAAATGCGGCTGCGCCCCGTGGGCCCTGGTAAAAACATTATACACCTTTTGCACCTAACCCAGACCAATGATATCTGCAAATATGAAAGCTTTATCACAAAGAAATCATGAAATTATTGAATTTTTCTGCCTTGATGATGTCATAATGACATCATATGATGACGTCATCAAAATATAACAGTCCATCTCCCAGGAGTTCCTGAGTGATTTATTAATTATTTTACTCAAATTGTTGGAGTTTTATGGCGTTTTAAATTCTACCTAGCAACGGCCCAAAATAATTGGTAAACGCACCCTTAACCACTGTGCCACCCCAGCTCCCCCACTTCTGGTAGGTAATTAATACAATTGGTGGCAGAGTCTGTTAAGTACTCAAATATGAAAAAGTACCTACACCTGTAGTAAATTATTTGATTCAGTACCTTAAAACCACAATAAACCATGCAGTAAGCTTGGATATAAAGCATGTCAAATGATTGTGTCGAATGATTGCTCTACATGTATGTGCATAATACTGAAATCGGCTCGTAAACAGTCATTTTCATTGCCATAACATTTAAACTACTACATGTATACTGTATGTAGCTTGCATAGAGCTACCATTAGATGTAATTGCCAACTGTCATCTCACTTTGTATGATTAAAGTGCCTATAACCCTTCTTGAAATTTTTATAGCTACATGTGTGAACCGGCTAAAGTGAACAAGTTGCACCGTAAATTTGTTGTCGACCGACAGCTTACCAACAGCTTACCGACAGTACTTGAGGAATGGTTTCCACAGGGAATTTTCGTCTCAAAGTAAAATCCAGCTGATAGTACAAACAGGGAATTTTTGTCTCAAACTCAAAGTGTGCGTATTTGCGTACATTGTATGTACACACATACTCGCTACGCTCTTGATATCACGTAGCTTTCCAATGTTAGAATGGAATTTGTCAATAGCGTATTCTTACTACGTTGTAGATAGTTGGATATTGATGAAAACAGTGTACTCAATAATCTGTCTTTTCTTCTTTGCAGCATATTCTTGATTCAACTCCGAAATTAGTGAACCCACGCCATCTTGGATTCCCACGTGATATCACGTGTTCTTTAACTGCGGCAAACTGCAGCAAATCTATTATTTTAGAATCCTGACTTTTTTACGCCTCTGGCATGCAGGGTATTTACCAAAACCATCTTACTGTACATTTGTAAAACGTACTGTTTGTCATGAATTCGAATTCGCATGACTTTAGCACAATACTGTAGTTATCTGTTAATTTGCCGTGAGATCGCACTGTATCGAAGGGGTTTATCGTTGTCACAACGTTGGAAACTTTGGAAGCTATTAAGCGTATTTTGGTTCAAAATATTCTTAAGCCAGTATGAGATAACGATTCATGCGCTTTCAGACTGATTGTCTGGTTTTTGACACAACAGGAGAGGCCCATGCAACAGTGAGTGCCGCGGATATTTTAATTTGTTATCTGTTATCGAAGCGGTTTATCGTTGCCAGAACGTTGGAAACTTAAGAAGGTATAAAGCATATTTTGGTTCAAACAGCTTACCAACCACTTACCGACACAATTTTACCGACCACTTACCGACCACTTACCGACCACTTACCGACCACTTACCGACCACGTATTAACGGTGCAACTTGTTCACTTTAGCTGTATGAACCTCCAAAAAGTTTTGAGCACTTCTGTGAAGAAAGTTTCAGTTCCAGTTTACAGTGTATACTTTATGTTCTATGCAAGCTTGTTTGAAATTGTGTAAATTTGACCTTTCCTGATCCATTGACCGCGTAAGTAAAAGCCTGGGTCGATTCCTGGGTAGATGTCATCTTGACGTCATATAATTAATTCAACTTTGCAATCATAATTATGAAGAAATACTTTAAATATGGACTAAAATCGCTTTTTCTTTACTGACAACTCACAAACTGTGTATATTGTCTATAAATCAATGTTGTTGTGATAGAAAGGCACCATGGAGAAGAATGCATTAATGAGAGGTGACGTATACCCTGGGATCGACCCAGGCTTTTACTCACACAGTCATGGGTCAGGAAAGGTCAAATTTACACGATTTCAAACAAGTGTAGAGCACTGAGTATTCTCTGTAAGCAAAAACTTTCTTCACAGAAGTACTCAAAACTTTTTGAAGGTTTGTATTATTTGTAGCTATAAAACTTGCAAGAAGGGTTATAGGCACTTGAAATTAATGGCAGTCAGAAAGATACAAAACATACAAGGGAGTTGAAATGTGTACCACCCATACTCTGGAATATTTAGTGAAAAGAATAAAAATGACCATATAATAATTAGAATAAAATGGCAACCAGCTTCAGTGTCTAGACTAGACTGGACTGTATTTTCAAAATATGGTACTTTTTATTCACTGAATAATCCGGAGCATAATATATTATTTCAGTCTAATGCAAACTACAGTCCATGTCAAACGTTTTTCAACCGTATGCGGTACTGTACATGTATGTCGTTTGGTAATTAAAAATAAACGGCGGAGTGCAATATTTAATAGAATACAGCTCTTGAAGTGTGAGACAAGAATAAACTTTTGCTGTGTATGAACGAGTCTAGTCCTGAGCATTTCCTTTAGGTGAGGCCGAAGGTATTTTACTGTACATGTAGGTGGTTGTCATGAGAGACCAAAATGCATTTTACCATAGGTGTTTGAGGTCTACCAAATATATTTTACTGTAAAAGGTTGAAAGACTGTATGCATTTCACCATACGTGATTGAGAGAATGTATTCATTTTGCCACATTTGCATGCACAGTGGAATACCTTTTACTGAATTCAGTAAACACGTGGCACATGTGCCTCATGCCAGCATGTGGTTAATTCATACGGTGTGAAAAAACGTTTGCCAGGGACTGTACACTTCATGACTTTGGTCTCACCTTCCCAACACAGAACAGGGTCTTGAAAGATGCTAAGTTTTCCACCAAAGAGAATATACAGACAGAATGAGTATGTGCATGTATAGTAGACCATCTTCCATGCACTCTCTGGGAATTTTGTTCTGTCTTTTGGAATGAACTGAAAATATGCAGTAATTGGCTGTAGAGGCAGAAAGGAATGATAATATCACTGTAGCAACAGGTACATGGAACTCATACAGTATACATTAAAATGTAGAAGCCCACAAGTGTTTTAACATGAATCCTGCAAACTGATTGTCTAATTAAGCTACTCATTATCTATTCTATGGATGAATGATATCGAGTAGTGAAAAAGCTGGTTTTCAAAAAAGGTAAACAAAAGTGACCAACTGGTCAAAGACAGTTTAAAATATATATTGTTTTAATAGTTGAAGATTGAACAACTAGTTGGTTTTATAAACTCGCTCTCGGAAACTTTGAGCTTGCAGTCTTGTTAATTAGCATAACTAAGCCACCAACACATTAAACTCGTGATCTGTTTGGCCATGTTGAACTATGGTACTATTATTTAGCACATGGCTAACTGCTGCTGCTGCTGAAAATAATTATGTTGGTTTCCACCCCTCCCCCTCATTTTTGCAAGATTCGCAGATTTTACCCAAAATTTGCAAACAACGTACTTTTGTTCGTCATATTTAGTTATATTTTAAAGCTGCAACTTCATTCAAGACACTCCTAATGGGGAAGGTTGGCAGATATTACCCCAAATTTGCAATCAATATGTTGTGTGTGTGGTGTTTGGTACCAAAACTATGGTTTCAATGCTGCAACTTTATTTAATCCAGTTCTGGACTGCAAAAAAGAAAATGAAACTGTCCCAGGATGCTTTCACAGGGAAAAATTTCCAAAAAAAACATTAATGGCATTCGCCAAAACCCATCTGAGATTAATGGGAAGAGTTCAACTCAATCTTCCCATTAATGTCTGATGGGTTTTGGCAAATTACCGTTAACGTTTTTTTTTGGAAATTTTCCCGTGTTTGCGGCCAGTACAAAAAGGGCGATGGATTTTTACGGGTAGAAAGTAACATCGTAGAGACATGGGGTTTTCACTAAAATGTTACCCATAGAAAACTGCAGGGGGTCTTCTTAATTTGGTTAACATTGATGTCCAGGAGGGGAAATGACAGCCAAAACAAAATTTCAAAATGGTTTAACCCCCCTGAAATTCATTTGCACGAATATTACATCAAAATTTTAATCTAGTTGGATGAAATTACATATGATAGGCTAGTTTTAATTACCATTAACATAGCGCAACATACCAAACATTAACACCTCCAAGCTATAAATTACTTTTTATTCCCTACCCTACCCCACCCACCCACCCCCCTGGAAATGGTATACCCATTGTCTCTGGAATACCATTCATGACACAACTGATTGGTTTCTAAGATTTCAAGTTCAATACAGAACCACATAATAAAGTTAAACGATTACCCAGGCCCCGCTCGGCCAAGGAAAAACAGAGAAAAAAATGCCTTAACCCCCCCTGAACTTCATTGGTGTGAGCGTTAACCCAAAATTTAATCTAGTTGGTTGAAATTACATAAGATAAGGGCAATTCCACGTTGCGGACATTACATTCAGAGACCAAAAATCAGATTACGAATGCTTCCCAAACTTAATTTAAAATAGCTGTACTGCTTAAATTTATACATAGCACACTTAGATGGGCCTCTCTATTTTCAATTTAAAAAATACAATTCCCTATCATTACTCTTTTTAAATTAATATATAAATGTCTGTTGCGGACATTACAGCAAAAATCGTTGCAGACATTCTATTTTGGGAATGTGCTTAGAATCAGATTGTTTTGTAGTCTGGAGTTAAGGGGAAACATTTATACATACATGTAGCACACCTTGGGTGGGCCTCTATTTTCAATAAAAATAAAAAAATCCTCTCATTACCATTTAAAAATTAATATCTAAATGTTTGTTGCGGAAATTACAGCAAAAAACAACCACAGGTTTGAGTCAACTTTTTAAATTCTTAATTCCTGTGAGTTGTGAGGAGTTCCAAGAAAACAAATGGACTTTCTAAACTTGCTAATAACCAGAGTTACCAACTATAATGATAAAGTTCAACAAAGCTCACTGTAGTAGTTTTTATTTGCTTTAAATATGCGTTGCAGACATTACACAAAAATTCGTTGCGGACATTATATTTTGGGAATGTGCTTAAACAAGGCCCTCATGGAGTGGGTGTGGCCAACATTCACAATATCTCACTTGTATCTGATAGACCAAGATGTCTGCTCTTAACTAAAATAAAGTTTGCTAAAAAATAATAGATTTTAAAATTTTCATTTTCATCATGTCTCGTGTGGAATTGCCCATAAGCTGGTTTTTGCCTTTAGCTACATTTTGTATGCGCTAGATACCGAACATTAATTAGTTGTTTAATGATTGTATTATTTCTATGATTATCGTTAGGAATTATTATTATTTTTTTATTGTGTATTAAGCACCACTGACAAATAGAGAATGCAACTAAAATTTATTAAAATACAGATGTATTGCACTTCACTGTAATTTTTTTTTTTTGAGGCAAAGAGGAGAAAAGGTTCCTTTGATAATTCTTTTGTGTGCACCAGGGTAACAAAATAATACGTTCCACTGATTAGAATTCCAAAAACTACAATATCTCACAATGACCTACATTTACGTGTATTATTACAGAATATACATGTAGGTCTGACTTCAGAACAATCTTGGCAATGTTTCAAGTTTCCTTGACAACACTATTCATACTGAGGCCCTGATTGTACATGTACAAGGCAGGCTATCCTGATCAGGGTGTGACAAAAGTCATCTCCAATAGCCCAGGGCTTGTGGGTTTTCCTGCTGGGCTGTAGACCAGTTTGACAACTTGCGGAGCCAAAATATTCTTACAGTATTGAAATTCAATCAATATTAAAATTTGGCCTAGCTCGACAGACCCAAGCTAGTGATGTGAGGACGAAGCTTGCCCAAAGGACAACCAACAACTTTTATTTTCTTCCCACGTTGCTGTTTTGCCAGGCTAACCTGGTTTGGCTGTGAAATACACCAGAAATCAACTCTGCAATTACATGAGACAGGCTAGCTAGGTTAAGCAGGCTGGTCAGCAACTCATGATCATGCAGCTTCAAGAGACTGGGATCCTGTTCAACTAGGACGAGTTTTCCCCCCCACATTATCACATTCACTGGGCCTGCCCAGCTTGCTCGGCTAGTAGTACCATAATTTTGCTTAATTTCTCACAAAATAAGCTAGCAGTTGATCAATATTTCGTTACCTGTGCATGTACAGTGTTATTTACAGAATACCATAAAGTTGAAAGATTAAAGAAAAAACTTTTTAATTAATAAGTTGCTGGATGATAGTGATCAAGATTTGTTCTGTTATTAATTAAGTTATATATTATAAGTGTTTTATTGCATCTTATTACATGTAGGACTGTTACGGAGTAATTGCCAACATTCTCTGGGAATCAAAGTGAGCTTCTTGAATTTGCACAATATGAATCAGCAAAGGTTGTCACAGCTACAAAATGTAGGTGCTATGAAGGGAACTATAGTAGACACAGATTATTAGCCAAATTGGTTTTGGATGACTTAAAAATGAGGGGTGCCATGCATAAACTTGTTCTATTTTTTTAAATGGTAAATAACATACATGTACAATGTACATAATGTCATGTAACTCCTACAAAAGTAGTTATATCTGTCTGATTTACTCACTAACAGCCTAACAAATATCTGGGTTGTTGTCAAGATCTGCTCATAATTTTACCTTACAGTATTCCCTACTCATACTGAGTCAGGTTTCAAAGATCTGTTTTCCTTCATCTACTATCTTATGGAATTGCATTGATTATAAGGCTTGCAAAACACAATCAATTAGTCTTTTTTAATATTCCTTGCTACAATACATGTTATGATACAATGTATTTCTATTGATAGATGTACATGTATGTTACATACTTGTCTCTGTCTTAATTACTGTGCTTTATATTATTATTATTTATTTAAGATTAGTTAAGATTTATTGTAGCTTACCTCCTACATGTGCTTGTGGTGCAAATTCTTAATCAGTGACTCATTGCATATGCATGTTATATTATTGTCCCAGATATGCTGCTCTAAGGTTTACCTTACTCTTGGCTGTTGCACAAGTTTGGGAAAACAGATGGTACCTCTTGTTGGATTCTCAAAAAATATATTTTTTATCAAGTTCAATAGACTGTATATTAAACAACCCAAGCGCTTTGTAAGTACATGACTTTGTATACAGTACCATGTAATTGCAAAAAGTCTTTCAATCGATCCAGCTGTTTTCTATGTTCTTCGTTTTTCTTCTTACTGTTACCGGTACTGTAATAATAATTCCTCAATACATGGTTAATTTGATCTTACGTAAGCCCCCCTTGATAAGCCCAGGGGCTCTTGGGGCAAATGTAAAGAAAATATACAGTATGTATGTTTAAATTAATAAAAATAAATAAAAAAGCTGTTCTCTTACTACACCTAATTTGCAATAGTAGAGGAAAACTAATGTCACCACATCAAAGTTCATAAAACTGGTATCTAAACTTTTGTCTAGTAATCACATTCAGTCTTAATAGAGCAATAAATTATGGAGAAATGCTGTTGAGTTATAGGCATTTCAAATGCAGGAAAAAACAACAACATGAACGCGAGGCTAGAAAGGCCTCCATCAAAATAATGTTTCTTCATATTCATGTAAATCTCTTGAATTTTAAATGGCTGTAACCTCATTACTCAAATTTCTTGAAAAATGTCACTAATGTTGATATACATGTATTATGCTCTTTTGTAATGACAACGTTTTAGACTGTACATGTGGATAAACTATTGAAACAGAAATATGCATTTATTAATGCATTTGTGAATGGAAACAACATTTCCCTCCAAACACTTCCAACAATCTCTTGCCTGGGCTGGCCCGTATGAAGCATTTTTACAGACAAAATATTGAAGGTCATACATGTACATGTACATCAATGTTCTGTTTTATATATGGATTTTGATGTTAACTTGAAACTTCATCATATCACTGATCTCTGAGCTTTAACATGTTTTGATACAAGTTAAAAAGATGAGGAAACAGAAATGATCTTGGAACATGGCAGGTTGCGGCTTGGTGGCTCGGCAGTCTACAGAACCGGTCTTTAAAGAACGAAGTATCAATAATAATGAATATACATGTACAAGGACCCAGTTTTTTCATATTCTTCCAGTCTACTACATTATAAAACACTGAAGAATTGCAATGGGCTAAACTAAATAATACAATATTATTTGTCAACATCTACTTGCGAGACATGTGTGGCTTGGTCTTAAACCAACTTCTTGACATCTTGAATGAGCTACATTGTACAACGGCACTTCGTGGGCACACCGCGGCAAAACGTCACGTGCACGTGTATTTGCTATTGCTTGTTTGCGCACGGTCGCCCCCAGTTTCCCGCAAAAACTGAAATGAAACAACAGGCACATGCTGTGATTCTGCTTAAAAGTATCCATTTGTGAACTGTTTTGTCAAAAAATAAGAAAACTACTTAAAAGAAAAGCCTAAGACTTTAACAGGTTGAAGTTGCCTTAATTTGTAATTCACTGTGAGTTCACTAAGTTATAAAATTATTCACTAAAAAAGTTTAAAACCCTCGGTAATTTGTATTTGATACCAGAGCCTTCTTTCTTTCAGATAGCGATACCGTTTTGCCGCAGTGTGCTTTGAGGGTATCTCATGCAGAAGTCAGGAGTCTGTTACTGAGTCCAAAATATTGTAGCTTCACATGATCATAATTATGACATCACTTGCCATGCTCCAAAATCATTTCCGTTTCCTCATCTTTCAGTTGTATCAAAACATGTTCAAGATAATAATTATGTTCAATCATGTATGTTGCAGTTTCGATCTTGATGTACATATCAACACCAAAATTGATAATATAAGACATAACATTGATAATATAATAATAATAGTAATTGTAAATATAGCGGACAAATCCAAAACTGTCCATGCCGCTTCACAATAATATAAACAAGACTACAGTGTATATGTATATATTAAAGGGATACCCAAGTGAAAAACACATTTGGGCTCAAAAGCATCTTTCAGATGTACTTTGTTCAGAAAATGTTTTAAAATTTGATAAAACTTTTTGAGAATTGAGAAGGAGCCCCTCAAAGTTCACCCCACGAAGACCTGGGCGCCGCCATCTTGTTGACATTAATTCCTGTGACGATTTCTACGTCACTTCGTCCCACCGGAGTCTTGCGGTTGACTTGTAGCGACATGTTTTCTTTGTATAATTTTCACACGCTCGGAATTAGAGTAGATTTTCATCGATATTGTGAGAGAAGTTCAGAAGACTGGGAGGATGAAGAAAAGCATGTAGAAGGCAAGAATATCAGACGAACCACGAATTAGGCGACTACATTGTACCTACTGTAGCTAGTTCTATACTGGTGTTGTGCTATGATGTAAAGATTCGCTGTGTGTTTTTATTTTTGTATGGAACTTGTCAGCCTTAAACAAGGTAGATTATGACAATATTGATATTGGCATTGCTTTCGAAACTTATGTACATGTATTATTGGAGCTATATAATTTGCAAGTTATCCGGTTCGATCTGTACTGGCTGCATGGCTTTATGCTACTGAAACGAAACACCTGAAAAGTTAAAACCTCCCTGTCAAAACCGATCATAACTAGCCCAACATAGCATAATATAGGCAATGACACAAGAACGAGACACTCGGAGCAATTTTATTGCAAAAATAATTCCATTCCCTTAATTGTGTGAAAGCATTGGCGCGACCAAGCCCGGCATGTTTGTGGTGGAACTTGGCGCGTGCTGTTCACAACACATCAGTTAGGTAAATGAAATTTAAAATTATGTGGCTTGCTGAGTAGTAAATAACTCTGGGTCAAATTAAGCAAGTTTCGATTGCTATACCAATATCAATATTGTCATAATCTACCTTGTTTAAGGCTGACAAGTTCCATACAAAAACACACACAGTGAATCTTTACATCGTAGCACAAAACCGTATAGCACTAGCTCGGTAGTCGCCTTTTGTTGTTCGTCTGATATTCTCGCCTTCTACATGCTTTTCTTCGTCCTCCCAGTCTTCTGAACTTCTCTCACAACATCGTCTTCATCATATTTTTGTTCTAGTATGAAATTGCTCTGTCATATCGATGAAAATCTACTCTTATTGACTCTAATTCCAAGCATGTGAAAATTATACAAAGAAAACAAGTCGCTACAAGTTAACCGCAAGACTCCGGTGGGACGAAGTGACGCAAAAAAAACGTCATAGGGATTAATGTCAACAAGATGGCGGTGCCCAGGTCTTCGCAGGGCCAACTTTGAGGGGCTCGTTCTCAACTCTGAAAATGTTTTATCAAATTTTAATACATTTTCTGAACAAAGTACATCTGAAAGATGCTTTTGAGCCAAATGTGTTTTTTGCTCGGGTATCCCTTTAAATAAACAATGTAAATAAACAATGTAAATAAACTAAGCTATTAACACTGGGTACAATCTAAAAAGCTAATAGATATTAAAAACTAAAATATAAAACTATTATAAAATCTACAAAATAAAGATTTACTCCTAACAAATTTAGAAAAAGCTACGTGGCAGTGCTAGTCAAAGGACTTGCGAATGTTAAAAGGCAAACTATGCCAAAGCCTTGGAGCGCAGGCCGTGTCTCCATACAGTACGTGTATGTTTTAGTGAGTGTTCTTAGCTGAATTAAAAGTTCATTATATGCAGATTGCAATGATCTAAAAGACCTATGGTAACGTAATACATTGTAGATCAGCAAGGTACCGAGGACAACTATCATTAAAGGGGAACTCAACCCTAAAATCAACCCAATGTCTATACAAACATGTATTCAAAATAAATAGGTTCTGCTATTTAATTTTTCTGTGTTGCGCGTCTAGGGAGAGAAACTCCGAAAACCTTCCTCACAGCCTCCGGTATGTACAGACGGCTCAAGTCTTGTAATTTGTGAAGTAGTATATGGGGAATAAATTAGTTTTGCCATGCCGTCCCCTACATTGAATAGCAGGCCTAATGGCTTCTAATTGCGGACCATTGTGCTTTCTTTGTGCTAGAGGTGTGATCGTTCTTCCTTGGTATGTGTGACGTATGTTATGGGGAAATTTGCACTGAATTGAGCCGCCACACAATATACCGTAGATTTTTCAGCGGAAAATCGAAATTGGAGACTAATTTTCTCCTCGTAGATGCGCAACACAGAAAAATAAAATATCAGAACTTATTTCTTTAGAATACATCAGACTTTGTAAAGACTTTGGGTTGATTTTAGGGTTTAGTTCTCCTTTAAGTAATAACAATAATAATGCCTTTATTTATAGAGGGTAAACACTAAATAGTGTATCACTTATAAACTTGTGGCCCTCAATAGTTAGGTTACAATAATTATATCTAAAAATTGAGATTTATCTAAATTACATAATATTGACTTAAAATTTCTAGATGCTAAAATACAAGAACTGTTGATGCTTAAAGTAAAAATTGCCGAAACAATTAAATAAGTTGAAATTGACAACAACAAAAAAGATGACGAATGATTGAAACTCAACATATAATAATTTATATGGATTAAAAAGTTAAAATAACTAAGGTAAATAACATAAATTACGGATTAAAATGTTCTAAAAACTGCTGGCTTTCAAGATGTCCACTTATTTCTTAAACAGTTCCTAAAAGACTTGATAGTCTGCTGTTTCCTAGCCTGAATTTCAGCCATCTCCTCTGGTTCATTCCTCCCGAGAGAGACATCTGAATCCAATAGTCGATAATGCTGTCCAGTGACGTCACTACCAGAAAACCTGGTAGTGATCTTTGATTGGTTCATATTTTATAATTTCGCATAATTATCATAAGTAACTCATCAGAGAAGATGGCAGGATTTTTTGTTTCTGTTTTGGACTCACGATGGTTGATCGTTGATGAGTTTCAATGGAGTGCTTGTCTTTGGCAAAGACCTTAAATTTGTAAGGAAAACAAGTGGAACTGGATTGAAAGTGTCCTGCAAAATAACCGGCCTGCTGTCCTGTAAACATGTACGTTTTTCACTTCGCCAGTCACATTCGCGGGGTTGTTGATAATAGATCTATTTGTTCACACTCAGTGGTAAAACTGTCGCTACTCTCTTCAAGGAACTGTTCTTTCCCGTAAAAGAGTCTTTGAACTTCTTTGTAAATTCTCCAAATATCCTTTGATGCTTTTCTACTTTTCTGCTGCATTATTTACAAATTTACAAAGGTACATGTAATCTCTCCCTGTCTTAAGCCGAATGGCACATCGAGAGACTTTACTAGTAAACAGAAGACGAAGGCCTCAAATGTTACTGAACGATTTGTTGCTTCAAAAAGGTTTCCACAGCATACATTTAAGAGGCACTTGAGAAGCAAATGGGATGTAGATAGGCTACTGGGGTTTTAATTTTGACATAATCTCAAATAATTTCTCAAGGCAAGAGCTGTGGCAGTTTTATTTGGATAAATTAAAATCTGCTCTGGCGTCACTGGATGGCATTATCGTCGAATGAATTCAGACGGCTCTCTCGGGAGGAACGAACCGGAGGAGATGGCTGAAATTCAGGCTAGCCATTTCCTAATATCGATAGATAAAGTATTCCATAACTGACATGTAGAAACTGTAAATTATGTTCTGCCTCAGAATATCACCATTCCCATTTTATAATAGCCCAAATGGCGCTTTACAATTTCATGTGGTACTAAGATAAGTCTAGGACTAGAACTATTAAGATATATAAATTACATGCATGTATATTCCTAAATACTCCTTGAGTTCCTGACCCACATTTAACACAAAAACAGCACTTTGCAGTGGCAGGTCCTGGCCCACAATATATCCACTGTATTATCATTATCATTGATAACCACGACATACATGTACATGTACATCTGTAATTTATAGCTTGCTTACAATTCTGAAAATGACTAGATACAGTAGTTGAAAAACTTAATCTAAACACTTGAAAATTGAACTTGTAAACTGTTGTATAAACTGAGACTGTCCTATCTTGTTGAAAACCAGAACCACACTGGAGCGGACTGACTGTCACTTGACAGTTATATACAATATGCAGTTAAACTTATTATCATAACAAGGGCTCCAGGCCCTCTCGTCCATTTAGGAAACTATTTCTCTTTAAACTACATTGTACCTTATTCATTGCATTCATAGTCCATTACAGGAGAAGTACATGTATATTGTTGTGGTTTAAAAATTTTTTGGGTTCAAAATTTTCAAACCAGTTCAAAATTTCAAAACAGTTTTTTTCCAAGATTCTAAAACTTAGGTATTTTTCAATTTTTGGAGATTCATAAAAAAAAGGGGGTTTAGTTTTTTTGGGGGGAATTTAAAAAGAAAAAAAATTAACCCACCCCTCCCCTGAGAATTTTTTTTTGACCACTCTCCCCTCTCTCTCTATGGTACTCACCGTTCCCCCTCCCTAACTCCTTTCCCTTCTCTATCCCCCCCACAACTAACCTCGTAATTCACTCATTAATTACACATCATTACTACTTGCTTTTTTTTCACTTTTTCGTTCACTGCCGGACCTGCAACCCTTTGCTTGGAAGAATGCCTTGGAAGACCAGAGCTTTACCAACTGTGCCACAGACACTTGCGTTGGAGTTCCAGTCACTTTTTGGAATAATATAGCTTTTCTTAACCAAGAGGGGACTAGTAACTAATTTCCATATTTAATTCTATTCACACATGCGCACTACTAACAAAGTCGGACTTGGAAAACTTTGCTGAGTTGCACGATTAGATGCGGGGAAACTGTGAACAAACCGACTTTTAGAGAGTTAAAACCGAACTAAAAGAAAACCAGATAATAGGATTTCAACTCTCACTTTATATTTAAAAAAAAAATTATATGGAAGAGTGAAGCGATATCTGTCAAAGGCAATGAAAGAGAATCTCTGACTTGACAAGAAAATTATGGAAGTAAGTTTATAAATCAGCTTCTATAAATAACCTGACAGCAAAGAAGTTGTGAAGGAAGGATTGCTTTAGATCTATAGAATTATGAAGTGCAGGGAGGACAAGAAAAACTGCCTAAAATGGCCGTGAATTAAATCGTTCTCAGGCAGGTATTACATGTATAAAACTCAAAAGTTATCAGCTGTCAGTGTCAGTTTTGTTACATAATCAATTTTGTACCATTCTCATGCCCTACAATATCCGATTAAAAGCATAGTAAAATCAGTTCACTGGCAAGCACCATTGTCCCTAACATTGATAAAAACTTGTGGATCTTACGGATTTTCGCAATTGTCTGTATAATTACGTGAACAAAACATGAGTGAACTGTACACCAGACTACACGATTATTTACCTGCACGAGACTTATTTTTCATTAAGTCTTTAAAGTACGATAATTATAAAGTCAAAGAGTAACAAAAGCCTTATTGGGGCAACTGCAGAATACCCTACCCAAGCACTGTATGTGCTTCTTCAATGGTCCTGTGAACTAATACAAACCCTACCCCTACATTTAAAAACACCCTAACCGTCAACAAAGGGTGCTCACTTAAAGTTAGGGTTTTTAGAGCTTTTGTTGACCACAAAATTTAGATCACTGAACAACACAGAAAAATAATGCTGCTTTGATGGTCCTGTGAACTAATACAAACCCTACCCCTACATTAAAAAAATTAATACCCTAACCATCAACATAGCATGCTCACTTAAAGTTAGGGTTTTTAGAGCTATAGTCACTAAATTTAGATCACTGAACAACACAGAAAAATAATGCTTCTTCGATGGTCCTGTGAACTACATGTAATACAAACCCTACCCCTTCATTTTAAAAAAACCCTAACTGTCAACAAAGGGTGCTCACTAAGTTTGGGTTTTTAGAGCTACATGTAGTCACCAATTTAGGGTGTTCAGGGCTAAATCACTAACACAGACTACAATCCTCCTTCAATAATGATGTTAACTATTCTAAACCCAAATCCAACATTTAAAATAACCCTAACATCAGTTAACAAAACTTCCCTTTTAGAATCTTAAAAATTAACCAGATTTACAAAAATTAACTGGTTTAAAATTTTGAACTGGTGTAAAAAATTTGAACTGGTTAAAAAAATTTGAACTGGTTTTTAAAAAATTGAACCAAAATAAATTTGAACCACAACATATATATATATATACAGTCAATGCCAAAAAGGTTGTCCAGCAGAACATAATATAATACTTTAATATCCATTGTTTTGGCCTATTGTCTTGGTCTAGACAATAGCCCAAAACAATGGATATTATAGTATTATATTATGTTCTGCTGGACAACCTTTTTGGCATTGACTGTATATATATATATATATAATATAATATGAAGTAAAAAGATTTATAGGATGTGTAAGATTTATTTGCATGGGTGTTAAAATATGTAATATCTAATTCATGAATAAAAATATCTAATGAAACTTATCGATATAAAATGACTACATGTACGGTAATAATTATTGTAAGCTTGATTAAAAAGATAGGTTTTGGTATTTGTCTTAAAACTAGTTATAGTCGCACAGTGACAAATTCATCTGGGAGGGAATTCCATAGTTTCGGTGCTGCATGTTGGAAAGCCTGCTCACCATAGTGCGATAGTTTTGTGGGTGGGATTTTTAGCAGCTTCCGTGTAGAAGAGTGCAGTTGTCTAATTGGTTTGTACGGCTGCAACATGTCTCTAACGTACCCTGGCGCTAATCCATTTAAGGCTTTATATGTAAGTACATGTAATAGTAGTTTGAATACTATCCGTTGTCTAACCGGTAACCAGTGTAACTGCCTGAGAATCGGCGTTATATGGTCGTATTTTCTGCTGCATGTTATAATGTGCAGAGTTCTGTACATTTTGTAACCTATCAAGTAAAAATAACTTGGAAGACCATATAGTAGCGAATTACAACTGTCAAGCTTAGTGGAAATAAAAGCATGGACTAAAGTTTCAGTATCTAATTGCGACAGGCAGTTCCTGATATTGGTTATATTACGTAAATGATAGAAAGATGCTTTGCATAATAATAATAATAATACTGTTTTACAACCAGGCACTCCCCGTGAGGGGCTCTTCTGTACCGGGTCACTTCACACACGCTCACACTACACTCATACATTCTCTACTCACTACATTCAAGCTCGCATGTTGATTTTTGAGGAGGGAGGAAAACCGGATAACACGGAGAAAAACCCTCTTGGCAAGGGAGAGAACAACACAACAAACTCAACTCACATGACCCGAGGCGGATTGAACCCAGGACATAGCGGTGAGAGGCGAGCGCTTACGCACTGCGCCACCCATGCTACCCACGCATATGTTAGCTACATGCTGTTCAAGGGACATGTGCTGATCAAAAATGTCAGCACAAATGTGCCGCTTGTGATGCAGATTCTAATAGTACCACAGATATGCAAAACATAGAACAATTTCAAAAGATAACTACATTTTATGTCTTCCAGACCCTATTTGTATGACAGAGCAAATGTTATTCCCAAGGTCACAGACACTCAGGTAATCTTTAACAGAATATTCATACATTAATTTGATCAACTTATGACCAGAAAACTTAATCAATCTTGTTAAATCTTAGCACAAATGTGGCGCTTGTGATGCAGATTCTAATAGTACCACAGATATGCAAAACATAGAACAATTTCAAAAGATAACTACATTTTATGTCGTCCAGACCCTATTTGCATGACAGAGCAAATGTTAATCCCAAGGTCACAGACAGGTAATATTTAACAGAATATTCATACATTAATTTTAGCAACTTACAACCAGAAAACTTAATAAATCTTGTTCAATCTTACACTTTAATGTAATTTCAAATTTCTGATGTATTTTTCACCTATATTTGTATTTGCTTTTGTCAGAGACAAAACAGAGTATTTAAGACAGTTTGTCTGAAATGGTGTTGGCAAACAGAAAGCTGATAAAAGTACCAGTTCTGTTATGAATCACATGTAGGTACAGGCCTATTTCTAGTCATGAAGTTGCTAGAAAATTATAAAACTTTTTGATCTTGTCACCCTCCACATTTCAATATTTATGTACAAATTTCACAATCATCTCTTACCTTCTGTTTTTCATTCTTTCTTTATTAAGGTTAATAAAATTCATAACTACAATACAAGGCTTGCCGCAAAACAGTCTTATTATCTTCCAAAAGCAAGAACAAACTATGGAATTTTTAATACATTGTATCAGATTTCAAGGTCCTACAGTATGGAATTGCATTGATGAAAATTAAAACTTTCCTCAATTTCATCATTTAAAGATAAAATAAAACATAATTTTATTGAAGGTTACTAGCCCTATATTTTTGACTCATTGCTTCTAAGATGACATATCTGTTTTGCAACATCTTCCTTATTATTTTATTTATAATATATTAATATTATCCTCTATATTTAATCTAAGATTTATTATTATTATTGTTTATACATAGCTTAATATTAATTATTAATAGATTATTGGTAGATTAGTTATGTGTGTACTTTGTGTATAGGTGTCCCGACCGAAACATTTCAAATATATTATTGTAAACTGGCTACCTGGCATTTTTAGCCCTCTAAGGTTATTTTGGGTTGCCAGTACCCCTAATCTTTTTATCATATTATTTCTGTAAATCTTTTATATTAATTTTTGGGGTAAAAAATAAAATAAAATAAAGGTTGTTGTTGCAGTTGCGAGTTGTATTTTTAAATGTAGGGTTAGGTTTGGATTAGCAGTGATATATTTCTAAAACCCAAAATTAGTGACTAGCTCTAAACACCCTAAATTAGAAAGCCATTGTTGATGGTTAGGGCATTTTTAAATGTAGGGTTAGGATTTGCATTAGGTTATATATAGTGGGAGAACGGAGAATCATGTGTTGTTTAGTGATCTAGCCCTGAAAACTCATATTGGTGACTTAGTAGCTCTAAACACCATACCAGTGAGGTACATAAATGATTAGGATTTTGGAGTCGCAACTTGCACCTAGCAACTTCATGGCTAGCATATTTACCACACTCTTATTAATTATAATTAGACAAGACATGGATTATCAAATGTTTTAATCAGTTGAAGAAATATTGATTATTCAAGAAGACAATTCAAAGTTTTGCATATTTACAAGGTCTTTGACTCTGGTCAAGTTTCTTGGCCCAATACAATTCATATGTACTTCTTCCCACAGAGCTATAAAATTACTCATTCATTTGCAGTTATTAATGCGTTGTTACACATCAACTTCGGCTATGTATTAAAGATAGCTGCGATCAAGCTTATAAACATTCTGTTCCTTCAACTGTGACTGTGTCACTGACAATTCAGTCATTGAATAATTATTTCTGCAATATTCCTAGTTATCAGTGTTTGATGCTTGCAATTTTGGACTTTGATTTTTTTTAGTTTGGTCCACGAACAGAAGAGAAATTTATTTTTATTTTAAATAATTTTTCTCTTCTGTTCGAGGACCAAACTAAAAAAATTAAAGTCCAAAATTGCAAGTATCAAACACTGATAAGTTAAACATAATATTTAGCTCTGTGTGTATTCACTAAAACACCCGTGTAGGACTGATCATAAGAAAATAACTTAAATAAGGAAAAATCGGTTTCTAAGAGACACATAACATTTAGAAATCGCCTTTTTAACGATAAAAACAATGTGGAACAACTGAATGATTTCTGCCAATTCTGGAAAGTGAAACTGGCTTTTGACTCCAAGTCAAAGAAGTTCTTGCCACTGGGTGATCTCATAAACTTCTAGTTATAATTATTTTTAGATGCACGCAATTGCTTTGTTCGAAAGCACTCAGTAAACGACCTTTTTGAATTTTGAACAATCACGACTTGCTGCTCTAGAAATTCCGCATTCTTCTTTCAAATTCGCAAATAACAAAACAAAGACCAGACCCAAAACAAATAAATTGTGATTCTGACGAAATTCGAAAATTGCGAGCCCCAATTCTTCACCGCCATTTCCCCAAAGCTGGACCACAAACACAGATAATAAATTAATTAGAACATATCTAGAAACCCAAATTAGCCTTGGAAAACCACCTCTGGTGAATCTATTGGCCCCAAGTGCATATTTAAGGATTCCAAAGCGGTAGGTATAACTATTAAACTTCGCACAACCTACCTTGAAGAGTAGTTCATTTGCAGCGGAGCGCAGAAAAGTGAACAGAATTCCAAGAATCATAGTAAATAAGATATCCTTCACAGATATATCGCAGTACTTGATAATGTCAGTGATAAAGTCATGTAGGAAGTTTCTAGTAGGTCCTCTGTCCCGCCATTCTACGACAGCAGTTTCCCAAATGCGAAAAAACGCCTCCATGTTGGCAAACGTGTATTTACGATACCTACACATGCGCAGAAGGTAGGTGCGTCACAAAAGATGGAGAGGGGAGGGGACGTGGCAGTATGGCACAAGGTCGGGAAAATCACAGGAGGGAGGGCTGCGCTAGGGGGCGTCTCAATTGCTTGGCCAATCAGCATTCCGGTAGAGTCATGTAGACAGTATGACGTCACATAGCAACGGAGTGAACGCTTGCCATACCCTTCGTTCGGCGTGAACGCTATTTAGTTAGGGACAAAAAGAGGTCAAAAGTTGATGTTTAACGTTGCTTCATGTAAGTGCTGATAGTTTATGTCTTTATGTTACACATTTAATCGATTAATCAATCATCAAAAAAGTGTAAACCGCTCTAACAAGAAGTTAATTGAGCTCTTGTTGTTTTCCGGGGAGGACATTAATTTTTTGGTTCGAAAAGAACAGAACTTAGTTTACAAATTTTCATATTTCTCGAGATAACGGGTAAATTGTTAACCCAAACTAGGAGGTTTTATTGGCACTTTCTTGATCTTTTTGAGCAACTTAAGTATACGGCTTGTGTATGTTTGGTTCTGCTCATCAACCTTTAATTTGAGTGCTGAAGTTGTAGTTTGCTCGTTTGTTTTCCGTGTAAATATAACAACATAGAGAAGGACAGCGAGGTAAAACGTTGCTGAAATTCGTTTAAGTAGTTAAGATTAGTGCAGACATAGCTAAGAAACACAAAAAGATTTTTGTCCAAGATTTATGTTGAAAATGGAAAACAAAATGCTATTAAAAAAATAGAAAACTAATAAGCAAATACCGTGGACAAAAATCCTGTTAAAATACGTTGGATCCGAAGTGAGGACCTATGCAGCCAAAAATATAAACAATAACGAATGAAAAGTCCGAAGACTACAGCAAAGCTGATATACAACGTAAAAATCTAATACAAAGCACTACGGTTAGCTAGGCCTGACACGAAAAGCGCTCGGACCAGATTGCAGCCATAGGCAGCTGTTTCGTTCTTATTAGAACTCGTCAGTATGGCATAGCAAACAGCACGCAGGCTTCGGTACCACCGACTGCACCATCGACCCGGACTGAGCTAAAAAGCATCTAGTTTCGAGCAACAGAAATGCTTGGTTATCGGCTCACACGTCATTACGTGTGGCGCAAAGCCAAAAACCAAGGAAATCTGAACTAAACGTGTCAGTGCCTTGCGAAAGATATAGTTATGCTGGCCAGACCAGCTTTATAAATGATGACAACAGGAATGATCGGATCTATATAAGACCTACGGTACAAAAAATGCCATTTACATAGCCTGGGCTACCTGTGGTGTACGAGTGCTTACCGCTAAAACTGCATATAACAATAATCAGCCTATTGTTTTAGCCACAACAACCTCAAGCAGTTTAAGACAGCCTTTAAGAGATACAGTACTCTCTTAAACAAATTATTAACTGCAGAAGACCCTGCTACTTTGTTAATTAATAATATATTTCAGGAGCTCCTGTACATTTTCATTTATTGATCTTTTGAAGTGGCAGGGTACTCTGCAGTTTATAACCAAGGCCAGGAGCTCATTACCAAACAACATCTGGTGCAAGATATATTTTTTCTGTAAACGCCAGGCTATGTTGTTACGCGCAACATGTAACAACCGAGTGGAGCACTGGGAACAACATCTTTCACACAAGCAGTACTTAGCTAGCAGTCTTTCAGACAGTCAGTGTAACAAGCCGGTCACAGAGTATAACCAGCCGTCACAAAGTGTAACAAGCCGTCACAGTGTGTAACATGCAAGCAGTGTAACAAGCAGTCACAGACTATAACAAGCAGTCTCAGAGTGTAACACTGAAGCCGTCACAGAGTGTAACAAGCCGTCACAGAGTGTAACAAGCCGTCACAGAGTGTAACAAGCCGTCACAGAACATAGTGTAACAATCCGTCACATGCAGAGTGTAACAAGCTTTCACAGAGTGTAACTGAAGCAGTCGCAGATTGCTACAAGCCGTCACAGAGTGCAACAAGCCGTCACAGAGTGTAACAAGCCGTCACAGAGTGTAACAAGCCGTCACAGAACATAGTGTAACAATCCGTCACATGCAGAGTGTAACAAGCTTTCACAGAGTGTAACTGAAGCAGTCACAGAGTGCTACAAGCCGTCACAGAGTGCAACAAGCCGTCACAGAGTGTAACAAGCCTTCACAGAACATAGTGTAACAATCCATCACATGCAGAGCAGTGTAACAAGCTTTCACAGAGTGTAACTGAAGCAGTCACAGAGTGCTATACAAGCCGTCGCAGAGTGCAACAAGCCGTCACAGAGTGCAACAAGCCGTCACAGAGTGTAACAAGCCGTCACAGAGTGTAACAAGCCGTCACAGAGTGTAACAAGCCTTCACAGAACATAGTGTAACAATCCGTCACATGCAGAGCAGTGTAACAAGCTTTCACAGAGTGTAACTGAAGTAGTCACAGAGTGCTATACAAGCCGTCACAGAGTGCAACAAGCCGTCACAGAGTGTAACAAGCAGTCTCAGAGTGCAACAAGCAGTCACAGAGTGCAACAAGCAGTCACAGAGTGTAACAAGCCGTCACAGAGTGTAACAAGCCGTCACAGAGTGTAACAAGCCTTCACAGAACATAGTGTAACAATCCGTCACATGCAGAGCAGTGTAACAAGCTTTCACAGAGTGTAACTGAAGTAGTCACAGAGTGCTATACAAGCCGTCACAGAGTGCAACAAGCCGTCACAGAGTGTAACAAGCAGTCTCAGAGTGCAACAAGTCATCACAGAGTGCAACAAGCAGTCACAGAGTGTAACAAGCAGTCTCAGAGTGCAACAAGTCATCACAGAGTGCAACAAGCAGTCACAGAGTGCAACAAGCAGTCACAGAGTGCAACAAGCAGTCACAGAGTGCAACAAGCAGTCACAGAGTGTAACAAGCCGTCACAGTCACAGAGCACTAAAATACTAGGCCCTGATAGGCTGTGTGGGTGTGACCATTTTCTAATGTCCGTTATACTTGTATCCCATCTTCTTTATACCACTTCTTCTAAGATTTCTTTCTCTCTCATCTTAATCTGCATGTTACATTCTAAGATATGTGGTTATATGGATGCATGGATGCCACTACGAACTGTCTCTGTCGTCCTCTCGTGATCCAGCTTGGATTACGCCACTCGTAAATACAATACAAACAATACAGTACTTTTTTCACACTTTTTACAATTTAACTATTAAAATCAGGACAAATTACATATACACAGTATAATAAATTCTATAATATTATAGGAAAGTGCCTAAAGGCTAAATTAACCGTAAGGTTTTCTAGTTAGCCACTAGCCTACATTAGTTACATTTTAGTGTGTAGCAGTCTAGGACCAGTAAAGAAAATAAAGGGGGGAAGACAAAGAGAGAATGAGCCGAGGTAAATACAGTAGTTTTGAGCATTACTTTATATTTTAAATTGTTCCGTTAATAGGAACTGTTTGACTTTTTTTGAAAAAGATAAGACATTTTGTTCTTTTAGAGAATTTGGAAGTTGTTGCCAATAATCGTTTGTTATGCCAGTGTTTGTTGCAACACATGATTTATATAGATTCTTTGTAGAGGCATACATGTATCTGGTGTTGTATGAATGTACATCACTTGCGTAACGAAGATAATTTCCAAATGGGAGTGGTAATTGTTTTTATGCCATAAATTGGCTGAAATTGATTGGCTGAAATATATTTATAGGATAAATACGAGTTATTTACTGTACTGTATTTTTCTGTTCTCTTTCGATTTGAGACGACTCCAATTAATGGAGCGTGCGTGAAACTGAGACACATGATTGGTTGTGTTGAAGCATGCGCCTAAGTTTTGTGAATACCGGTTATCCAAGATGCCAGGAGCCCATTACCCTGAGCGTCCAGCTCCAATACTAGGTCTGTGTCACAGCGTTTACTCGCTTCGTGCTAAATAATAATGTTATTTCCGACGTTTGAGGGACGCAGGAACGAAATTGATATTCTGCCGGCACGCCAAAGAGGTTTCGAGAGAAGACAATAAGGGATATAGAATGGTCCCTCAAAATATCGTGAGTCTCGGCAAAATTTAAGCAAGTCTCGAAATCTCGGAATCTCGGAGTCTCAGAATTGACCATTCTATACCCCTACAATAGCATTATGGGTAATATATAATGCTTCGAGCGGGAAAAGTAGTCATTCTAAGCAAGTCAGCTCCACGTTTGATTCGAATTTATTTTATAGATCTTATTGATTAATTGTATTAGAGTTCGGAGTTGTCTGGCGACTATCCCACATAAGTAGTAGGAGAGGCACCGAATTAAGCCCCCTTTTTAGGGTGTTATGCAAATTTTTAGGGTGTTTTTAGGGTGTTATGCTATTTTTTAGGGCGTATGCATTAATTCAATGACGTCACAGTCTTATTGTCTTAGGTCATGCACAAATTAATTAGGGCGTACGGCCCTTTTTTAAGGCGCTATGCTAATTTTTAAGGCGCTCTCATGAATAAAGTGGTGAGCTCATGAATAAAGTGCGGTAAAGTGCAGCGTCTCATGAATAAAGTGGAATCTCATTAACTCAGAGGATTAATATTATTTCTGTGAATGAGGTCATCGATCTATTCGGGCATGTTTGGTAAAAGCCAAAGTTTGGAGTCGTCTCTAAAACCAGGAGCGATCGGCCCTGAAACCATTCAAAATTGAATGAAAAAAGTAATAAATATCTCGCAATATCTAAACCCCTTTGTAACGTTAATAGTAAGAACAAACTACTCGTCATAGACTCTAAACTGTCTTTATTATTTTCCTTTACAGTCAATAACTCATAAGACAATTGTATACAAAATCCACTGTGACTCATAAGATCAACTCTGCTATTGTTCTTAGAGATTAGCGATAACTGAAGGGCCTATTGTTTTGAGGAAAACACTTGAGATGCAAATTCTTCTCTAAAACTGAAATATAATTACCATACGAATAAAAACAAACTACTCGGAACAGGATTTTATTGATCCAAGCTATGATAAGCGATAAGATTTACAATGAGGCATAAAAAATAAAAGAGCATTTTAGCAATTAAGGTTTGTTTACGATCAGTCCTCATCGTCACTTGTTGGGTGATAAGTTTCTGCCTTTTCACTTTTGGGATGAATATGCCGTACTGTTTGACAATGTTGGCATCGTACCAAAATGTTCTTAACCGACTTGGTTGTCGAGGGAAATTCATTCTCGCAAATGGTACATGTGGTGATGGCATTCTTAACAATCGGGTCAAGTAAAATATCATACCATAGACATTTGGGGCAGCCAACAACACCCGTTGCGTGAATATTGGTAGAGTTACAATGATCACAAGAGGCATTGATTTTATTTTCGTTGTTATCTTCACTGTCCTCTTCATCACTACTCTTTTCTTCCTCGTTTGCAATAGTACTATCTTGGTTTTCGGCATCACTGTTATTGTCACTCTCCTGAGACTCGTTCTCATTTTCACTCTCTTCTTGCTCACTGCTGCTAGTTTCAGGCGGGGTTTCAGGCTCCTTTTGCTGATATGTTTTTCCTTTTTCGATAAGATCGCTCAAAACCTTTTTGTTGTGAATGAGACTTTTGTTGATTCCTAGCTCAGCAAGACCCTCTAGAAATGTATTGAGAGCGCGAGGTCTCAGCATATCCTCATGGCGAACAATATCGTACATCATGGCCGCCGCGCATGCGTAGAATCCATTACACGTCGTTCCAAAATTAGTGAAAACAGTGAAGACAAGGCATACCTTTTCGCAATTTTCCAATTTGCTGCTTTAATATTTATATTTCTTGAGGTCCACAAGTTTTAAATTCAGTTAACATGCCTGCTCCTGTAAGTAAGTAAGTAATCTTTATTTATACACGGTACGCTCATCAGGGTTTTGTAAAAAGTTTACAATATAAAATTACATTTAAAATTAGCTCAAATAAAAACCTGCTTTCCATGAGTGCCGTGTGCTAATTTAAAATTAAATTAAGCTAAGATAAGAAAAGAAGCTGCTGCAACCAGAGCGAAATCTACTTAGAGTTCTGGCTTGCCGCAACTCAATCGGAAGGCTATTCCATAGGACCGCACCACTATAGCCAAAACTATTTTTGAGAAAGTTGGTGCGGGGCAGAGGAATAGCCCTCGACTATGATTGCTAACAAGTTGTGGATGATTAGACCGGTTCCCGATGCTCTGCTAAAAAACGACCCAAATTAGCTAGAGCCGCCATACATCTTCTGTTAAATACTGTAAAGGCCAGTCAGAAATCTCAATCACAAAGACTTCCGAGTAGTTCATGTTTGAGGTCCACAAGTTTGAATCTGTTGTGCAGATACCAAAGTAGATTCTAACGCCAGAAAAACGAGTTGAAATACTTGCTGTGGTGGTCCCAAACGTCCTGTAAATAACTGCATTTTAACGCCAAAACTCTCCTTCCCAAACGTACAAAGTTTAAAGGGACAGACCCGACTCGTTCAGCTGTTACATTTCCCTTAGCGCAGGACGTTGAAAACAGCAGCTCGTCCGCCATTTTGACTGTCGATGTCCATGTAACCTCTCCTCATTCTATAAACACGGCATCAACGGCTTTCTTTTTTTAAATATATTTTCACATACGCGCCCGCAATGACAACCGCTGACTGTACGAAATTGTTCGCCATGCTTGTTATAGGGAAGTAAGACATATTCTACCAGGGCCGCTATATTCGTCACCGGAATTCTACGCTTGCTACGAAGCAATTCGCCTCTTGGCGTCCAAAATAAAATATCCTTAGAGGAGGCCATACTGTGCAATAAATCCGAAGCA
This sequence comes from Actinernus sp. WN-2022, assembly GCA_030867875.1. NCBI lineage: Eukaryota > Metazoa > Cnidaria > Anthozoa > Actiniaria > Actinernidae > Actinernus > Actinernus sp. WN-2022. Next base: position 61,049,677 of record JAOWCC010001501.1, on the reverse strand, counting down.
TCTTTATGGGAGACTGCTCTCGGAAGATCATCCAAAACATCTTTAATTCTTGGTTCCTCTTCATCCTCGCTCTCATCATTCGAGGTGTCACTTTCCATGTCAATGTTTCTCTTCATGTTCAACGCAGAGTGACTTCAGTAGCAAATGAATTTGAAAGACGTAAGACTCCCCTATTTATACCATCAGAAGGCCAGTGAGAATAGGGGCTAACAAATGTTCAATAAATCCACCTCCCTCTTGAACTAGTAGTTGCTTCTTTTCTTTGAATGGAACCTCTGGATCCACAAGTGTATAAATAGATTCTCTGTGTGGAGTTAGTCTTCGCCTGTCTTCCTCACTGATAGGTACATATCCTCTAACAACATTATGTGTCGCTTGGACGAGCGAATGTACTTGTTCTGGAGATGCCGTTTCGAGGAGAAATTGACGTTGATGGTCGGGACACGAAGCTATAAGAGTTGTAGAAACCCACGATTTCTCTTTACTGTTCGAGACATGGTTGAAACTGATCTGAGATTTTCTTATGAGGGCTATTTATAGTGAGGAGGAGGAGGAGGAGCAGGAGGAGGAGGAGGAGGAGGAGGAGGAGGAGGAGGGGGAGGAGGAGGAGGAGGAGGAGGAGGAGGATATAAATCTAGAGTATATAGTGTTTCGGCTCATTCATCTAAAATCTGTTATAGGGTAAACATGGTTTTTAGACGTGACAATAACAGTGATGCCGAAAACCAAGATAGTACTATTGCAAACGAGGAAGAAAAGAGTAGTGATGAAGAGGACAGTGAAGATAACAACGAAAATAAAATCAATGCCTCTTGTGATCATTGTAACTCTACCAATATTCACGCAACGGGTGTTGTTGGCTGCCCCAAATGTCTATGGTATGATATTTTACTTGACCCGATTGTTAAGAATGCCATCACCACATGTACCATTTGCGAGAATGAATTTCCCTTGACAACCAAGTCGGTTAAGAACATTTTGGTACGATGCCAACATTGTCAAACAGTACGGCATATTCATCCCAAAAGTGAAAAGGCAGAAACTTATCACCCAACAAGTGACGATGAGGACTGATCGTAAACAAACCTTAATTGCTAAAATGCTCTTTTATTTTTTATGCCTCATTGTAAATCTTATCGCTTATCATAGTTTGGATCAATAAAATCCTGTTCCGAGTAGTTTGTTTATATTCGTATGGTAATTATTGTTCAGTTTTAGAGAATAATTTGCATCACAAGAGTTTTCCTCCAAACAATAGGCTCTTCAGGTATCGTTAATCCCTAACGACAATAGCAGAGTTGCTCTAATAAACCATACCGGATTTTGTATACTTATGAGTTATTAACTGTAAAGGAAAATAATAAAGACAGTTTAGAGTCTATCACGAGTAGTTTGTTCTTACTATTAACGTTACAAAGGGGTTTAGATATTGCGAGATATTTATTACTTTTTTCATTCAATATACAAGTATTTTATATCCCTTTCATCTACCCAAGTATTAAAACTCTCGGGATACCCCTTCCACTGGACAAGGTATTCAATCCTGCCTTTCCGTTTTCGCTTTTTTAAGACTTTTTCTACCCGGTAGAAATCATCTTGCTTTTCGACTCTCTGTAACTCGGCTTCGTAAAATGTTCCTTCTAAAAGTTATCCATGATAGTCCTTTAAACGATAGACAGGTGGCTGTCTTGGTATTCTTTCAGATATGGTAAATATCTCTTCGGTCTAGTTTGGAAAATAACCTAAAACAACGATAACGCGTGTCTTATTCTTTACGAATAGAATGTAGCCTGGGAATGACAAACTCCAAGTGAAGCAGCATTTGTCAACAAGAAAAAAAATCACTGAAACAGTGTAATCTTGTAACACAGTACATTATATCAACCCAAGAACTGAGAAATAAGAAAGTTATCAACTCCGCGACTATAAGGAAAACGAACTGTAAATCGTATCGCTTATCGTGTTCTGAATCAATAAAATCCTGTTCCGAGTAGTTTGTTTTTATTCGTATGGTAATTATAGTTTAGTTTTAGAGAAGAATTTGCATCTCAAGTGTTTTCCTCAAAACAATAGGCCCTTCAGTTATCGCTAATCTCTAAGAACAATAGCAGAGTTGATCTTATGAGTCACAGTGGATTTTGTATACAATTGTCTTATGAGTTATTAACTGTAAAGGAAAATAATAAAGACAGTTTAGAGTCTATGACGAGTAGTTTGTTCTTACTATTTACGCTACAAAGGGGTTTAGATATTGCGAGGTATTTTTTATTTATTTTTTATTCAATTTCGAATGGTTTCAGGGCCGATCGCTCCTGATTTTAGAGACGACTCCAAACAATAGGCTTTTACCAAACATGCCCGAATAGATCGATGACCTCATTCACAGAAATAATATTAATCCTCTGAGTTAATGAGATTCCACTTTATTCATGAGACGCTGCACTTTACCGCACTTTATTCATGAGCTCACCACTTTATTCATGAGAGCGCCTTAAAAATTAGCATAGCGCCTTAAAAAAGGGCCGTACGCCCTAATTAATTTATGCATGACCTAAGACAATAAGACTGTGACGTCATTGAATTAATGAGCGCGCCTTAAAAATTAGCATAGCGCCTTAAAAAAGGGGGTAATTCGGTGCCTCTCCTGCTACTCACATACAATAAACTATACTTACGAAGGGTCAGAATTATAACTATTTCGTGGCCCTCACACCCCAGTTTGGGAACCAATCAAATTCGATCCTGAACAAAGCACAACTGACGTCATGCTGTAGTCGTTTTGCTACCTTTCACATTATAATGTGAAAACTAAGGAAAGAATTCAACACTTTGCAGTATTCAGTTCGCGGGAAAATCATTCTAAATATAGCACGAAGCGAGTAACGCTGTGACACCTATAGAGCGGTTTTCAGTTGAGTGTAGTAAAACCAAACGCAAACTACCCACAGCCAGCCAATCATAGGAGTGAGTAATCACAAGTAACTCATAAATGGGTTCCCTGTGAGCCAATGACAAACCAAAGCAAAACCAATTTGCGTTTGGTTTTACTTTGGATTCTGATTGGTTGGTTTACTTTCTTAGCTTAGTAAACGCATGCAAAACCAAAACACTTCCGACACTCAATTGAAATCCGCTCTATACTACAGATGCTCCGGGTATGGGCTCCTGAAGATGCTCACTCGTTCGAACTAGTTTTCTTTACCATCCAGCACTGAACAGTAACGATTAGTGCGCAAATTTAGCATATGCATGAATCATTAGATACTTTAGAACACGTGTCAGTCTAAGAGTTTAATATAGTCCTGGTCAAAAGTTCGGATCTTCGAGTCCTAAAGTCGCCTTAAATCGCATTAAGTCGCTCCAAGAGCTCGGTATTCAGCAGTTACTCCTTATAATGTCTTGCTTAAGTCGCCTTAAGTTGCCCAAAGTTGCAACAAGCAGTTCTTCATTTTTTCTTAATTCGCTCTAAGTTGCCTGAAGTCGCCTAAGATTTCCCCAATTTTTTCCCGCGAAATTGCTTAAGTCGCCTTAAGTTGCCTAAAGTCGTCTAAAATTTCCCCAATTTTTTCCGAGAAATTGCCTAATTCGCCTTAAGTTGCCATTCATCGCCTTAAATTACAGTGACTTTAGGCCCCGGAGTTGGCGAAGACGTTCTTCAACCCGACAACGTTAACCGTGCACGAGTCGCATACATACAACAGCATGAATAATTTGGGGTTTTCCACTAGTGCCTTTGTGCATAGATATTCTAATTATTCACGCCGATGCACGCATGTTAGTATTCTGCTCCCTGTGCCATACATTGTAAATTCATTTTTATGGGAGCTGCAAATTTCCTGCGCCACTAGGGCCCGTTGTCGAAGGGCTCAATCCCGGTTTCTGGGAAACTACGCACCCACCCTCCTTGCATATGCATCGTTCTATTAACGATCAACCATTAGAGGTTAGGGTGGAGTGTGGGGGAGGGGTGGGGGTGGAGTGTAGGGGAGGGGTGGGGGTTTCCCAGAAACGGTGATTGATCCGTTCGAAGCCAGGGGAAGAGCCACCCTGGAGTAAAATGTAAAGATTACAATTACAGATTTAGCGCTGTCCGGCCCAGTAATGATACAAGGATTAACTCCTCCTCTTTTCATGTTTTTATTCAAAAACATTTGTGTATTTGACTATGATAAGCAATCACTGAGGTAGTGTCCCTACGAGCCATGTAGTAACAGTTGTTTAGCGATACTTTGTGTTGACAAACATTACAAAATGCCACTTTGTGTCAGGAACCAATGGAACTGTGGTTGGAACATTACTGACAATGGCTGACGTGGCAGTAAGTGTCGCTATAGTCGCCCAGTAATAGTAAAGTAGTAATAGTAGTAGTAAAACAGAATAACAATGGTTTGAAACATCACTAATAATTTATTAAGATACATATAGTGTTAGCAGAACTTGAAATGTACAGTATATTTACAGTGAACGAAAATTAATAACTGATAATTTACAATGCAAATATGTGCCATGAAATCCCAGTAGTCCCCTTCGTGGTAGTCGCCCTACCTCTAGTGAAATAGACCGTTTCGCATTCAAGAGAGAAAATATCGGGTCACGTGACGCTTTCAACCAATCACGTGCGAGAAAATATTTGATGGTTTATAATCACAAATACCAGAACAAGGTGCAGAAGTTCAAACTACAACGATACATAGAGTTGTGAATAACCCATCGTGCCGCTGATATTTATGATATTTAACGTCGGGGTGGATAAGGGTGGATAACTAAATCCCTATCCACCGGATAAGGATTTCTTCGGTGGATAAAGTTAACCATCCTTTGAACAACCGGGCCCAGAACGTGACTAACGATGAGTAAATGCGCCTGTAGTCATCGCATCCAGCGGTAATTCTTGAATGCGAAACTGGACTACAGGCCAATTTGACGATGTTGCGCGCGCAGCTAGAACAATGGCTATCTGTTGGCTGGTGCGTGCGCAATATCCTAAAAATAGCCTATTAGGTTTGAACCCGGTTCCCGTACGCCGCACAGGTGTTAGGTCACAAACAAGGGTACCCCACGCGAAGGCAAACATGCAATTGCTGATTTACAATCAATCCCCAGAGATTCAGACAACAAAGACCATGTTGGTTGAATCAAACAAAGAAATCTTTTGGTTTCGTGGTTGATCGAACGAGGGAATCTTCAACCAAGATGGCGGCGATGACGTCACGTGAAAACGAGCAATAGGCCATTTTGACGATGTTGCGCACGCATTAGTAGAACAATAGACGCGAGCTGCTAAGACTCGTTATGGTTCACCAGCCTTTCGTCATTTAAAACAGATAGCCATTATCCTAGCTGCGCGCGCAACATCGTCAAAATGGCCTATTCAGCGACATTTCGCTTTCTTGCCATATCGATGGCGCTACGCTGATAAGTCAATCTGTTTGTAGTTCCGCAGACCCTATGCAAAACGTGTGGCCTAATTATCATAAGTTCCGAGTTAAAACATTTACAGAAGAAGTTCAGTGTTTATAGTATGCTGTTACCTAATTTGATAGCACTTTGTTCCAAAGTTATCAGCATTCCAACCTTAAGAAAAACATGAAAACGAGGCTGGTAGGGCCATGGCTGACTGATTTCATAAAAAGCACTTTTATTTCAAATCCTAATTACTATTCAGCAATGACACTCAAATGCCACAGGATTACGAATGTTCACATGCGGTATAAACTGACAAGGTTGATTTTCTCATGTGATCATTGTGAGCAATGTCAATAAAAACCGTATTATTGCATAGGTTCTGCGTCTATTGGATTTAATGTCGATAACAAATTATGGTGATACAGTCTGGCTGGGTTTACAAGTGATTTTTCTAACTGGACGTCGATGTCGAACCCTTTAACGTGTTGGCCACGCACGGAGGCTTTCCTGCTGTTGCGCGCTGGTATGGGAAGCTCGGAGTGGTGCGCTGGTAGAGGCTCCATGAAGAAGTACGGATGAATTAGCGCCTAAGAGAGGACAGACACATTACTGATGTACCACAAAGAAATAGAGACAGGAGTCCATTACAGGAGCGTCCATCTTCACTAGTGACATAAGTATAAGCAATATACGCAGACATAGTGCCGTATTAATCATTAGCGGCGCTTGTTCTACTCTTAAGTGTGAGATAAGAACAAGAACCGCTAATGATTAATAAATAAAAATAATAATAAATCTTTATTTGTTATAGCAGGCTGAGTATTACAGCTTACAGCTGCTGGGGCCCTGCTTTTACTCCTCACACACTTCCCACTACATTAACTGTTTTGGACACACTACACACGACTCACGGTTGATTTTTTTCGTTGGAAGGAAAACCGGAGAACCTGGAGACCAATGAAAACGGACAGCGCTCTCACGTTATTTCAAAATGGCGACGTCCAGCGAAGTAATAAATGAAATTTTAGGTAACTTAGTTAAGGGCATAGCTTAGTGAAATTCACCGTGTGCGGTGAAACGGCGCTTGAGCTAACAGTTTGGCAAACGACATTTCGTGGCCGTTGGCTAAGCTGTCAGCTCTCGTGTGCCGCGGCATTTAGAATCAGGTTGGCGCGAAAAAACCGAGAAGCCTTGTGAACAGTAATTTTATGCAACAATGTCTAGACAAACAATGATTCCTAATGATTTCTGAAGAGATTGTTATTGCGACAATGAGAAACCTCGCCATTGTGAAAAAAGTATTTTATCAGCCTTCCGCTCGGGGGTATGGGATGTATTCACCTCGGGTGTTCTAAAAATAACTCCCGCTGTTTCAGTTTCCCGCCCTTACCTTTTCAAGCAAACATTCCGCGCGCGAGCGCCAGACATTCCGGATATGACGTCAAGTGATATTCACGATGTTCTGACGTATAAACTTCGCGGACATTTGAAAATTATTGGAATCCTTTCAGCCAATCAGGAACGAGATTGAATATATAGTAATATGATCTGGAAAAGTTCATTTGAAAGATTTGAACTTATGTAATTTACTGAAGGGCCAAATTGAACTTCATGACGTCACATGAGCTATCGAGGGTACAAAATCGCGTCGACTGTTGCCCGCGAACAGGGTCATGGGAAGGAGAGAAGAATGGGGAAAAGCCTGCAAGGACGCGTTACAAATTTGAATATCTGCGTCTGAACATTCGACGCAAACTCCCATTGGTCCATTCTACGATGAAATCTATCCACGCGTAAATTAGAATCGATATACTTGGCTCATTTCAGATTTCGCCGCACTTACGTACCGAAGCTAATACATACAGTACTGATTAGATATTTAGTCCGTACTTAGCGTTTATTTGATACATAAATGATTAATAAAAAGGCTGATTTATAACACATCAACGTCTCTATCACTGATACTCTTGTATCGCTGATACAAACACTGATGTTTTAATCATCAGTTCGGAGATCCTAGCTGGGATTTTTTTCTAACCGCTTAATTTACTATGATTTTGTATCCAGACTATTGATTCTGACAGGGAAACTTGGCGCGCGCGCGTCCGATCAGGCGGATTTATTAGCCCCAGGTTACCTCCATGAAGTTCATGGCGGAATTAGTATTCCGTGTATTCTGTCATTTCCCAAGAGAATGCGACCATAGTATTAAATTTTGTTTATTGTCGCCCATTAAAGTAACCAAAATAAAAACGTAATTGCGAAATCGTTACGTTGTTAGGAAAATAAGCTCTGGTTTACTTGCTCTGGGAAAGGGTTTTTAATAATATCTATTTGCTGACAAAAATAGGTCCAAATACATTTCCTGGCTGGGAAAAATAATTCCCGAAACAGATCCTTGCTGGCAAATACATCAGTTAGAGGCTGAGAGCTAGCTGGCAGTGCGGAGCAGATATATTTTTCCCAGGATAGTTGATAATTAACCGAAAACGTTTCAGTGAATGCCAACTAATCGTTTGGGTCAACGGCAAATCATTTTTGAAAAATGTCTCGTTGGGTACTCCTATGTATCCAACAAACACTATGCTAGTCACTGACTTCCCCTAGAGACCGTACAATCAATGTAGGGCCTGTTTTTGTGCACACTACGCATGACCGTGGTGGAGAGCAAATCTCGTACCGACCCAATTTGTTTCTTAATGCGCATGCTCGACGAAAAAGAATCCGATTTTTGTGTATTCTGATTGGCTGTTCTGACCAATGCAATTTCACCGGAAGTCAAACACAAAGCCTTTTTGGAGGGTTGATTTATTTGGACAATTAACAAAGGCATTGAAAATTGGGGGTTATCTAAACGCTAAAACCGTTGGATTTTACCTAAATGGATGCCGCTAAAAATCTTTAGGGATTCTTATATATTTGCTTGCTTCCTATCGGGAGTTCATATTACTTCACCGCCAACACAAATCGCACACAGTACATGAATTCGAAAATCGAACCCAACCGGCAGTAACAGTTGATATAGCCGAGGGGTTTACCATAACAGATAGGTTATACTGCACATTCCCATATTGTTCGCAAGTGCTCTAAAGGCAGAAGTGACATTTGCCGATCTCGTAAACTCGTGCACAGGCGATCGCTTAAATATAAGCGTTGGTATGAGAATGCAAATGCTCCTTCAAGGGGCTAAGATACGAACGATGTATTGTACAAATGCATTGACTTGCTCTACGGTGTATTGAGTTGCTGTTTGTGTGGTCATGGGGGGCTTTTCGATCCCTGTGAATCCTCATGTGTATGAATCTGATGTCTGATGAATCCACCGGTGGCCGAACGATAAACAAACACGAGTCTGATGCATGAAAATAAAGCCGTAAAATCCATACTAAAAACGGCAGAAGATGACAGAAACTCCCTAAAGCTTGCCCTTACACTAGCAAGCAAAATATTTCTATCAAACTACCGGGCGAACTTACAAATCCAAACTAAAACTCACCTCGGTTTCGATTTACCCTTCTCACACAACGGCCATGTTGGATAGAAACAATAGATTTTGCGTGGCAAGCCTCGCACTGAGCAGATTCAGAACGAGTTTATCCGAGGAAAAACAAAGGTTTTTATTCTCCTGGGACTCAACATGGCCGCCGAGTGAGAAGGGTGAATTCTCAGGGAAGATCTCACTCGAAGGGTAACGTAATGATAAGCATGTGCAGAGTGACCGGAAGTCCGTGATTCGCGGACTCGGATTTTTTTTTCGTCGAGCATGCGCAGTAAGAAACAAATGGGGTTTGGGTACGAGATTGACTATAGAAATCTATTTTCACGTTTTCCATGAATTTTTTAAAATATTATATAGTTTCATTTCACAAGTAGTTTACAACATTCGCGTGACGATTGTATAGGCCGATACAACACTCCCGCTCCTGTTGTAAGCCAAAAAACAACATTATCTCTTTTTGCTCCAAATTCTATTTCTAATATACTTCAGTTGTCTAAATTAGTTTTCTTCGATAGACTGGAGCAGCAATTCAACTAGAATAAAAGCTACCCGAATTGCGGGATTGATTCATCTTGTGATGTCACAATGGAAACCTACGGGATATTATTGTAGTTTTCTCTAGGGAGGGAGTTGATTCATCTTATGACGTCACAGGATCCATGAAAAGTAACCAAAATTAGGGATTAAATACCAGAAATGTTACAAAATTTGCAAGATTAATACCTTTTTGGGCGAAGCAAACACAAAACTACAATATAATTTTTTTTCGACATTATACTTGCACTTTAACAAGATAAACACTCGAATATAAATTCACGGCCATGTAATATCTGTAAAAATAAATTGGTGGAAATTTATCGTCTAAGCAATTGGCCGCCATGGCCAGCTATTTAGGTCGAGTTCCCACGAAAAACTATAAGACGAGTAAAAGCTGTAGAGCATGTGGGATGCGGCTGAATATGAACAATGGTAAATCGTATACAATTCACCCATATCACGGCTTTACAAGTAGTCGTTTTCTTGGCTCTCTACCAAAGCCGCTTATACTACTGTAAGAACACCTCAAAACTAGTCTTTTTTACCACAATTGCCGGTAATCTCGCGATCTGATTGGTCGATATGCGGTGGTAAATGAGAGTCCAGTCAACGGTGCTGACGCGAGAAAGTTATAGACAACGCTGGCTCTTTCAATGCTGTCACGCTTCGTAACGAAACTTCCATGTACGTTTTCTAATATCGTTGTAAAAAAACAAATTTCCTTTGGTTTTCCGCGGTGTGGACTCTTATTTACCACGCCGCTGCGCCTTGTGAGTCCACAACAAATTTTTACCATGTGGTGACGTAAATCGTGGTAAATAAGAGTCCACACCACGGAAAACCAGAGGAAATTTGCTAAATCTACGATGTTTGGGAGTAATGTTACAGGTCGCCGCTGCCGCCGCCTACTACTACTACTTGGTATGCTAAAACCGCTAGCAGCACAAAGGCAATATGGACAGTAGTACATTAACCCTGTGTCCGTAAAAGAAATTGATGACAAATTCCTGAGCAATTAGCAGTCATGCACCTAGCTGTTTCGGCCTCTTTGGGCCTGGTTCCCGCGAAATATATAAGATGAGTGAAAGCTGTGAACCATGTGAGAAATGTTTAAGAAAATGTTTCGTTTTGTTACCTCTGCAGCTGGAATGCGTCGGTTTGACGGGTAGACGAGAAATCTCTTCAGCAAGGCCACAGCCTGGGAGAGGAAAGAAAGTTCAGCAGTGATCATGGCCAATGGAATATTCCAATAATCTCCACTAATTATATTCCTTTTAACGTGGCTGTGTCATGGAGAGAAGCCTTTCTATTAATTAGCTGTCCGGGCAGTGAATCAGCCAATCAGCATACTTATTTGCTTGCGAAACAGGCAAATTCGGTAAGGTTCCTCATACGATTTGCTAAATGAATGATGTATGGAACCACGATATACATCATTCCTTTATGTGTAACAATTGCGGGGACTTTTTTAGCGTTGCACAGACTCGTGCAATTATCTTGCAATTTTTCTTTTGTCATAATCTATAGTTTATACAGCTACCAAAGCCTGGAACTCTCTGCCAGATCTTAGTTAATAGAGTGGAATGGTTATGAAACCCAGCGACCTTCTTTGTTATATGTTTTTGTTGGCTTTTTTTCAACCATTACCGTGCACAAAACACACTAGAAATTCCAATGTTACTCTATTAACTATGGCCAGATGAATTCAGATGAATGACTTCTTTGAAGTCTTTTAAAGCTGCGGTAGTCTCTTCTGTAGCATTTTATAAATATTCATATAACAATAAATTAAAAATATATTTACAAGTAATCAATCAAGTAATCAATCAAGTAATCAATCAAGTAATCAATCAAGTAATCAATCAAGTAATCAATCAAGTAATCAATCAAGTAATCAATCAAGTAATCAATCAAGTATGATTTCAAAATGAATATAATTAATCAAGTAATCAATCAAGTAATCACGTAATCACGTAATCACGTAATCTATCTATCTATCTACCTATCTATCTATTGCGAGAAAATTTGCACAAAGTCCCAGTCAAACGGTTTCAAGATCGATTCAACATCGGTACAACATCGGTTCAACATCGGTACAACATCGGTACAACATCGGTACAACATCGGTACAACATCGGTACAACATCGGTACAACATTGAAAGATATTTATTTTATTACCGTTTTCATTGAAGTACGACTCTGAAAGGTTCGAGTCTCGTTTGGAAAATTGCATTTAGCGTCAATCAAAATTCAATCAAGTCAAGGCGGTAAAATCTTTGTACGAGACTCGACAGGCTTAGACTCCGTGTTGGATTGACGGTCGGCTGAATGCAGTTTTCTAAACGAGACTTGCAACTTTCAGGGTCGCTTTTTGTACCGACGTTGCACCGACGTTGTACCGACGTTGAACCGACGTTGAACCGACGTTGTACCGACGTTGAACCGATGTTGAACCGACGTTGAACCGATGTTGAACCGATGTTGTACCGATGTTGTACCGACGTTGTACCGATGTTGACGGTTTGTTCGGGGTATAACAGTGCTTTTAACAAAGAAAATGTCGAGTTAGGTATAGTTATAGACAAAATTGCCCATGTAGTTAACGTACCTAACTACAACGAATGTAGCAAGGTGTCATTGGTTGATGCCCATAAAATATTTAAGTTGTCACAGTACAAATGGCCAACAGCATACAATTTCCTTTATGTTCAGTGCTTGTAACTTTCACTGTATACTGAGGATGTGCTCATTTCCGCAGCCTGTTGTATTTTGATATCGTTCTTTGGCGAATCATTAGCAACAAGGTTCATACAGAACAATCAAATTTTTGTTCAAGGACCTTTCAAGGCAGATGCGCACGGGCTTCCAAATTGTAGATATAACCGCTGGTCAATGTGCTTGCCTTACACCGACCTCATTCCCAGGGTCTTCTCGGTCAGTTCCAAAACATCTGAAGGATTAGTAATGCTGTGAATTTTTTACAAACTCTTACATATTCTATTATTATGGGCAAATTCATGGACTTAACTTGGCCAAGTGAAGCAATTCAATGACTTTAAGGATTATTTCAATTCAAGGACTTTTCTAGGCCTCTCTAAAATTCAATAATAATAATAAAATTATATAGCGCACATGATCCGAAAGTTCTAAGGCGCTTTACAGGAATATATATGTATATAAATCTAAATTATAATTAAGATATTCATTAAAAATATACATTAGGAATATATATTAAAACTATACATTAGGAATATATATTAAAAATAGAAATAGCTGGACTAAATGGGATAGGTCTGACAGAATAGATACGTCTTAAGATTACTTTTAAATGACATTAGATCGATCTCTAGTCTCTAGTTTTGGAGCGCAAACAGAGAAAGCTCTGTCACCATAAGTTTTGGAACTCGACCAGGGAACTCTCAGAAAGCAATTAGAGGACGATCTTAATGGTCGTGCAGGAACATATCTCACGAGTAAGTCAGTAATATACTTAGGCGCTAGCCCATTGAGTGCTTTGAACGACAGTAACAAAATCTTAAAAACAATACGTTGAGTAACAGGTAGCCAGTGAAGTTCTATTAGTAACGGAGTTACATGGTCTTGTTTCCTTTTGCAAAATATAAGTCGGGCAGCACAGTTCTGTATAAGTTGTAGTCTATGAGTAAGACATTGAGGAAGACCATATAGTAATGAGTTACAATTATCAAGTTTACAAGTAATAAAAGCATGAACTAAAGTCTTGGTACTGTCAACAGATAGGTATTTACGAATGCGAGATATATTACGAACATGAAAAATAAGACTTGCATATAGCAGTTAGCAGTCTTCTTTGAGTACTTTTCAAAACTGTGCGAACCTTGAGGCTTGAGCAACGTTCTTCCCTCGCATTGTCTCTACTGCTGCACGGTGTATTACATCGTGTAACGTTTCAAGAAACTTGTTTCCCTTCTCCATTGCACGACTACCCTGGATGCCAGAGGTCCAACTGCCCTCGCTAAGCCAAATCGCCGCTAGCGAGGAGCGAAACAACGATAAGGCAGGGAGAACCAAACTTTGGCTTAGAGAGGACTTAGAGGACAGATGACCCTCTGTCATCCAGGGTGTTGCAAGAAAAACGCAGTAAACATTGCACAGTGTAACATAGACTTCACCCACCTCAAGGGAAGCGTCGGGGACAATCTTTTCCAGCGGTATGGGAGGCATGTCGGGAAAGGTGATCTTGTTGTAATCAGGAAGATCAGTCATACACTAAACACAAACACAACAGTACGATCAGTGGAAGATCAGTCATGAATACATTAAACACACACACAACACGTACAATCAGTGGCAAATCAGTCATACCATGCTAATGATTGACAGACGGTGCCTACATAGCCAATCAGATTGCGAGTTTGCCAATAGACGGCGGATGGGTTATGCTAATTAACAATTACACTATGAGCTCGAAGTTTCTATTGGCTAATAGTTGACGAGCAGCATAGCTCCGAGTCAACTTAATCAGCCATAGAAACTGAGAGCGAGTAGACTAATTGTTTTAGTAGAAACCAACTGGTAGTTCAATCTTAAACTGAAGCACGATTTTTTTAACATTTTGACGACTTCGCAGCCATTGTTTTGCTTTTGAAAACCGGTTGTTTTCGGTACTATCCATCACTTTGCTACTCCTATCTATCACAGAATAGATAGTGAGTACCTTAGCCAATCAGATTGCAGGATTGGTGATAGAACGCTAGTTGGTTTCTACTATTGATCGATAGGCAGTGCCTACGAAGCCAATCAGATTGCGAGTTTATGTTTGTGTGTCTGTGTTAGTTCATGTACCTAAAACCTAAAATTAAATTCCACAAGTCCTGGTCATCTTCACTTGCACTTTATCCGTACATTTTTGCACCTTTACTTATATATGGTACCCTAGCTAGATTAGCTTTTTAGTTATTCTAGGATACCCGTACTTTTATTTATGTAAATTAATCACCGCAAACCGCCTCACTGGTTAGCTCAGTTGGCAGAGCACGGTCAAGAGTGCGGGAGGTCGTACCCTGGGTACCAGAGTCTCCAAGCTCCACTCGTTTACTTTCCTCTTCGCTTCGCGGCGGTTTGCCTTAGAAGAGGAAAGTAAACGAGTGGAGCTTGGAGACTCTGGTACCCAGGGTAGGGAGGTCGGGGTTCGAATCCCGGTCGCGTCCTTGGGCAAGGACGTTTATAAGCTGTTGGCCTTGTCTCCTACTTCTAATCAGTATTTGAAGGGGACGTGAAAGAACCTGTTGTACTACTCGAAAAAGAGCAGGGGATTATCACCCGGTACAGCAGCCTGGCCATTGCAACTAACCACACTCAACATTGTAAACTGCGTGGCAGCTATTAGCGCCGTAAGCAGTCTGAAAAAAATCACTGACTGGATATGTCAGTAATATGTAAAACGCCATGAGACTGTGGTGATATGGCTCTATATAAATATGGCCATTATTATTATTATGGCACAAATAAAGTAGTTATTGTTGTTGTAAAATAATAGGCGGTGAAACGTACCCTCTGATGGTCGAAAGAACTTAGTCTCAGGAGTTCAAATACAAGTTTCCAAGGTCTTACACATTTTTAGTGAATAATTCTGTAACTTAGTAAACTCACAGTGAATTACAAATTAAGAAAACTTCAACCTGTTAAAGTCTTAGGCTTATCTTTTAAGTAGTTTCTTCTTTTTTTGACAAAACAGTTCACAGCAGACATTTTAAAATCACTGGTATGTGCCTGTTGTTTCATTTACGTTTTCGCGGGAAACTGGGGGCGGCCGCGCACCGTCAAGAAATAGAAAATAACGTTGCTAACTAATACTTAGTTACGTTGCTAACTAATACTTAGCCCCTTACCGGCCAGATTTCCTCGTTAGGTGTTCCCAAGGTCCTGAGTACACAATACAGCTGTTCAATATCATTCTCTCCCTGGAAAAAATAATAACAATAATGGGACTTAGCAGGAATGCAATGATGGCAAAAATATCTTACTTTATTTATTTAAAGGCACTATTTGCTATTAGCAAAACCTGTTTGTAAATGCTATTTCCCACCACCAATCGATTGTCAATCTTTCTAAAACTGCCTTTTTGAAGTTTGTTGCCATCCAGCCTTTCTCATGGGATCACGACCTCAATTCATTCGTTAATGAAGTATTATTTCAGCACATGACTGTTAGCTGCATGAAATATTTTAAAATATTTTAGAAATGCTTGAGGCTGTGTAATTAATTGATTTTACTAAGTAAAAGTTAGTTTGACACTTTCACGTTAGCGTATTGTCAAATTATTTTACGCAAATATGATTTGTCTCTCTACTGAAACACACGATCTTGTATCCAATCTCGTATCGAGTCTTTTACGACATTTTGGAAAGTGGAGGTTCGCAAGGGATCAAGGGAATGTCATTTCGATCTTTGAAAAAGACTGGATACGAGTCAGCTACGTTTTGTACAAACATCCGAGCCGGCCTGTACCGCTCGAAACGAGCCACAACATTGGCTTATCCAACAATACACTAACCTTTACAACGTGCAGTACAAAAACAATAAAGCTACAGTATAATGGTGCAATCAGAATACAGGTTTCGAGCGGTACTGTATTACTCCAACATCCTGACACAACAAAAGACTTACCGGGAACAGGGGCGAGTTATTTAGTAATTCGCCAAAAATACAACCCACAGCCCTGTTGTGGAAATAAAAAAAAACATAAATATGTGACAGAATTATTTTAAAGAATGCTGTACCAACTCACACACAATTTCTAAAGAAAAGCTCTTCCCAGTTGAATTCTACCAAGTGCATTTCAATATGTTTACTCTACATGTATTTTATAAAACCACCAACAAATGCTATCATGGTATGGTGTGTTATCATTTCTTACCAAAGATCAACTCCTTCATCATATTTTCTGGCTCCATAGAGAAGTTCTGGAGCTCGGTACCATCTAATAATAAAGAGAAAAGCACATAATGGTGTCCCTTGTCAGTACCTTGTTTGATTACTTCAAAAGAACCAAGTGAAGGAAGAAAAATAAATGGATTTAAAAAACGGCAAGGTTTTTCCAAAATTATTCTTGCTACTTTGAGCATGTGCATATTTCTATATTTTCATTATCTGTATAATAACTTTTCAAATTCATCTATTTTAATATCCATTTACAAATTATCAATGGTACATGCATTCAAATGCACCTGGAACTCACTATGGAGTGCATTCAAACACATTTGGACTCGAGTGCATACAAATGGACTTCAAACTGTTTTGTTTATAACGATGATG
This sequence comes from Actinernus sp. WN-2022, assembly GCA_030867875.1. NCBI lineage: Eukaryota > Metazoa > Cnidaria > Anthozoa > Actiniaria > Actinernidae > Actinernus > Actinernus sp. WN-2022. The sequence goes on along the minus strand of JAOWCC010001501.1, from coordinate 61,032,938 downwards.
TTATTCTTGACGAAATCATATTGTTCTTGATGAGGATGTTGTCTTGTTGATGATGTTTTTGTTGTTAAATTGTTGATGTTTTTAATGTTATTGTTATTATTATTGATGGTGATGATGTTTTTGTTGTTTAATTGTTGATGATGTTTGTGTTGTAGTTGATGATTATGGTATTGTTATTATTGTTGATGTTGATGATGTTTTTGTTGTTTAATTGTTGATGTTTGTGTTGTTGTAGTTGATGATTATGATATTGTTATTATTGTTGATGATGGTGATGTTTTTGTTGTTTAATTGTTGATGATGATATATAATGTTTGTGTTGCATGTAATAGCTAATGCAAATGTTTCTACTGTTATTGTTATTTTCGTTGATCTTTTATTTTTGTCAATGATGATATTGTTGATGATGATGTTTTTACTGTTTTATTGTCATACTTGTCCAATGCTCTGACAAATTTATGTATAGCATTGTTTTGTATTTTATTGTATTGCATCGTTCTACTATTGTATTGTATTGTTACACTATTGTTATGTCGATATAATACAATACAATGCTATGCATAAATTTGTCAGAGTATTGGACAACCCTCTTTATTGTTGTTAATGTTGTTGTTAATATTACAGCTGTATTTATTTTATTTTATGAAATACATATTGTATTTTTTAATTTTGGCTGATGATGGCAAAATGATCCTCATGCAACTATGAGGCACAAATATACAAGAATGTGTCAGGTCCAGTGTGCTACGTTATGCCCAAGTGTCATCGGAATCAGATGAAAGAAAAGAATAAAGAGAAAATAATAAAATATATTTAGCACGGAGCCTCGTATCGAAACTTTTGCGCGTAACAAGTAAAGCATATCGCGGAAGTGGGCTATTCAATTCAGTTTTTATTTTACAATGTTTAACAAAGAGACAAATTAAGCAATAATTATAAAAGAATAGTTTACAAGAAGAAGAATAGTTTAATAAGTAAAATGTGCACGGCAGCCAAAGGAGCACAAGCTTTCGAGTTCAACTTTCACATCGGGAAAATCAGTCAAGAAACAGGTCTACGAGCACTGTCAGAACAATGAGGCCCTTTTAGGGAGGGGGAGGGGATATGCAATGAGGCCCTTTTAGGGAGGGGGAGGGGATATGCAATGAGGCCCTTTTAGGGAGGGGGAGGGGATATGCAATGAGGCCCTTTTAGGGAGGGGGAGGGGATATGCAATGAGGCCCTTTTTGGGAGGGGGAGGGGATATGCAATGAGGCCCTTATTTTTTTTTGGGGGGGGGGGGGGGGGGTAAGGGGATAATTGCCAAGGCCTCAACAATTATAACAACGAGACCATGTGCCCAGAGAAAAGGGAGCATGGGTTGGTGCAGTGGTTATAAGTGCTTCCCATCTCATCTTTGTGGCTCAGGTTCGATTCCCAGGCATGGCGCCATATGTGAGTTGAGTTTGTTTGTATCTTGCCCTCGCTCAAAGGGTTTTCTCTGGGTTCTACGGTTTTCCTTCCTCCATAAAAACCAACATGCTAATTTCTAACTCGATCTGTGAATTAGCCGCGTCCTCAGGCTTTGATCAGCCTCTTATGTTTGTTTCAGGTCGTGTTAGAAATTCAAAATCTTGTTGTTATAATTTCTGCAGCTACTGTCAGTTGTTGTTATGATAATACTTGTTGTATCCTACAATGATTACCTTGTTGCAACTTGGTGGCTGTATAGTCTTTCCCCCTCGTTTGAGAAGACACGTGCCAGACCAAAGTCTGCTATCTTCAAATGTCCAGTTGAACTAATGAGTAGATTAGCTGGCTTCAGATCCTACAAAAGTGAAAACCTCTGATAGTACTTTTCAGAGTTTTCATCAGGATTTGGGGGTAAAATCATGCAGGCAAAATCACAAATGGGAAGAAAAATGTAACAAATGTTTGGGGATACACTGTAAAGGTCAGGCAAAGTCGGAAAACAAATGGGAAAAATGTTTGAGACTCTGAGGGTGAGAGCAGGACTACAATGTACGTCAATACTGTAACCACGTGAGTGACCTCCAGTGGTTAATTTAATTGGGACTTGGTATGAGAGTGAAAGAAGTGGGGGAAGGAAGCAGTCTGTTGAGGAGAAGGGGCAGATCCATGGGGAAGGGGTACCACTGCCCCCCTCCCCCATTTGACTATTTGGCGACAACCCTGCTTTTACCAAGGTTCAGTCCACTACTTTAAAGAACAGCAAATGGATCCCAATGTATATTGTTACTCTGTGCTAATATTAACAAACCACCTTGATGCCGAATTTATTATCCCTCAAATATTTTCTGTCACATGATTTGTGGAATCACCTCACATGACCTGATCACCACTCTCCATCACTATTTATCAGTGCATAACTTCCATGTGAAGTCACCTCACATGACCTGATCACCACTCTCCATCACTATTTTATCAGTGCATAACTTCCATGTGAAGTCACCTCACATGACCTGATCACCACTCTCCATCACTATTTTATCAGTGCATAACTTCCATGTGAAGTCACCTCATGACCTGATCACCATTCTCCATCACTATTTTATCAGTGCATAACTTCCATGTGAAGTCACCTCATGACCTGATCACCATTCTCCATCACTATTTTATCAGTGCATAACTTCCACGTGAAGTCACCTCACATGACCTGATCACCACTCTCCATCACTATTTTATCAGTGCATAACTTCCATGTGAATTCACCTCATGACCTGATCACCACTCTCCATCACTATTTTATCAGTGCATAACTTCCATGTGAGTAATTTAAATAGCGTGTGCAAGGGTTTCTAACCTGATATTTGTTCTTGGACAGTATTGTTCCTAGAAACGCAGAGTTTCCCTAAATTGAGTTTCACTCTTGGAATTGTCTGCTACATGTACTTGTAACAGGTATCAGCACTAATGTATATTTTTGAGCCACAAGTAGGATATTGTTTAATATATTTATAAGGGAAGAGGTCAAATAAAAATGGTACTCTGGCGGGACCCAATTGTGATGGCAGGGGGGTTGTACCCGGAACCCACAACCTATTTTGGCAAAATCTAGATTTCTGACCACAAATATCTTCTTGAATGCAATACTTATTGAAGAAGTAACTATATTTCTAGTTTCTACAGGCAGAGAATAACATGTGTCTGCATTAAAATTAGGTATCCCTATTTTGCAACACGAGAAAATCATTCTCCAAAAAAGGGGTAGGGGGTATTACCTGCCACCGGCCACCACCTCCCCTGACAAAATTGGGTCCCATTCAAAATCCATTGTTTTGACCTCTTCCCCAACATTATTTATAATACAGAAATTCCTCTCGCCTCTTCTATCAGCCAGTATTCTGTACTGATAACAAAATTGTTGTTTTTTTGCTATTAGAGCCACATGAAAAAAACAGCAGGCACAATAAAATTATTTATTTCCAGTACAGTCCAAATTTTTATTGGTAAAAACTAACACATACCAGTGTAGCAGAATCTGTGTAATAGTAAAAATGTAGGTATTCTCACCCGATGCATGATCCCTCTCTTGTGGCAATAATCCACACCTTTCAGTAACATCAACAAGTAGCTCTTGATTTGGGCCTACAAAAATGTTGAAGACTTACTGATCAGCTCTACTTTTAAATAAATGCAGAGAAGTACTTATCCTCACTCTAAAATATAATCCGAAATCCAAATCGAAAATTAAATTAATCTCATTTGAAAACCCTTTCGAATTATGGAAGGGTGGCATATTTTCTATTTGTTAATATCTCATCTGATTCCAAATATATTCATGTTTTTGCAGTATGCAAATGAGCTAATTTGATGGACAGAAGCCTGGAGACAAATCATAAAATGAAGAATATCTCTGCAAAAAGTGGGTAAAAACAATTTAAATTTTGCGCATGTATCGTACTAAGGACGATTACACATCACTGTGCTAATTATAATGTTGCCATGGAAACACGTTTGGCTCCAGGCTTCTTCTGTGCAGAAATACAATTTCCTAATTTCTCCTTTGTTTATAAACACAATTTTCTATTGTGGGTGCATCAGAAAACTTGGAACAATGTTGCATTTTATGTGAGCAGTTTAAAGCAAATTATTTTCTATAACAGAAACAAGAAATGTAATTTTATTGTCAAGGTGAAAAGGAGCCTGGGGCCAAGAGTGTTTCCATGGCAACATCATAATTTCCACAGTGATGTGTATTTTCCTTAGCACCACACATATGCAAAGTTTCAATTGTTTTTATCCACTATTTGCAGATACAGTTGAATGTATATTCTCCATTTTGTGATTTAATGTCTCCAGGCTGTGTCCATCAAATGACATCACAGTTCATCTCATTTGCATATTGCAAAGACCTGAATATCTCTGGAATGAGATCAGATATTGAGAAACAGAAAATGCCACCCTTCCTCATTTTGAAAGGATTTTCAAATGAGATGAACTTAATTTTCTATCCAAGGCACTTTAAGCTGGGGCTATTAGAAAATTGTCATACAACATACAATGTACATGTATTAGGCTAACTCTGTTGGTTCCAACAATGTTAGACTGTTTAGCATCCCACGTTGGACCAACAATGTTAGACTATTTAGCACCCCATGTTGGACCAACAATATTAGACTGTTTAGCACCCCATATTGGACCAACAATGTTAAACTGTTCAGCATCCGGCACGTTGGACCAACAATGTTAGATTGTTTAGCACCCTATGTTGGACCAACAATATTAGACTGTTTAGCACCCCATGTTGGACCAACAATATTAAAATGTTTAGCATCCCAAGTTGGACCAACAATGTTTGATTGTTTATAGCACCCTATGTTGGACCAACAATATTAGACTGTTTAGCACCCCATGTTGGACCAACAATATTAAACTGTTTAGCATCCCAAGTTGGACCAACAATGTTTGATTGTTTAGCACCCCATGTTGGACCAACAATGTTAGACTGCTTAGCACCATAATCATAATGTACCTCTGTGAGTGGTGGATCTACATTTGTGTTCATGTACCTCTATAAGTGGATCTACCTGTATGTGTTAATCATAATATACATGTACAGTATGTGTATGTGTTAATCATAATGTACCTCTGTGAGTAATTCTGTGAGTGGTGGATCTACATGTACATTTATGTGTTCATCATGATGTTCCTCTGTAAGTACATAGTTCTACATGTGTTAATGATGACATTGCATGTACCTCTGTGAGTGGTCGTTCTGAGTTTCTAAGCACCTCTGATAAGTCAGACCACATGTACTCGAAGACCAACACAAACCCAGTGCCATGGGGGAAGACGTCAATTAACTTGACAACCTGAGGAGGTATAATGAAGTAACATAAATGAAAGCACAAATTGAGGAAACAAACTTTGGTTTAAACCATTTCTGGTTCATAATTTATTATCATGATAACAATCTTGAGTGTTTAATCAAATCAAATCAAAACTTTATTATTTCAGTGTTGAGAGGGACTAACACTAAATACATGTAGGTACAGTACATGTAGTATTATACAATAAACTTTTTGTGCCCCTCAACATACATGTATAATAAAAAAGTCAAGAAATTTGAACTTTTCTGCTGAGTCACCTCAAATGAGTGTACATAATGACAGTGATTTTATATTTTATTAATTAACAAGTTGAATATGTACTTATCAAACTCATTAATAATTCAGGAAGCAAAAAGATTTTGTCCTGATTTACATAAACTTTGGCTTCAATTCTCTCAGCCAAAATAAGTCATAATTATCGCCAAAATAACTGAGAACATGACTCTCTACATCTATAGACATTTGATAAGTGCAATAAAGAATTTGCATCCGATCTTTATGGGATTTACAAACTCTCGCTTTCAGCTCAAAAACACTTTTAATAATAATATTTATATCTATAGGATGTTAACATTAATTATATATCATATACATGTATAATAATAGGTTTTATACTATTACATTACAAATTTATTTAAGTAGATCTAATTATTAGGATTTTAATGTATTTTAATTAATATTGTGACATGGCCCCATAAGCTGTATGAGCTTTAATTCTTACCATGTTCAAATAAAATATTGTAAATATTGTATAAAAATATTGTATTGTGTCGTATTAAAAAGGCATACATACATATATAAAATAATGTACAATGTATAAATAACATAAGTGAATTAGAATAATACTAATTAATCAACTAATGCTACTACGTTTAATTGCTATAATTGAGTTTAAAATATCAAGGGAGGCAGATAATCATCACTTTGGAGGTAATTAAAACTGTTCCAACACTAATATGGTTATAATATTATAGTAACATTAATAATTAATCATAGTATGTGTACCTTACATTTGTAAGTAGCATGCAATGATGATAATTAAATTATAGGATTTTATGTTGGATTTTGAAGCATTTGGTCTGAGCCAAAATGTTGAACCTTGAAATCCCTCATGCATAAGTAATTGCAGAGATAATTGTTATAATGTGGTGTATATAATTTACACTGTGGAATTTGTATTTTTTTCATATATACATGATCGTATGGAAGCTAAGAGTATATAAATATACATACATGTACACATTAGTACAGTGTGTGATTGCATCTCATGTTACATTATATATATACAGAACTTTACCACCTCCTGGTTTAATCTCAGTGGGTGGTTAAGTGCTCAGGTCTGTTGTGCGGGAGGTTAACCTGGGTTCAAAACCCGTCCAGACCAACACTACTACTCAGTTATTTAAGACCCTGAGTGTTGGCCAATTTCAAAAACACAAGGTCTTGTCCCAGGCTCTCCTTCCTCTATATCCTCCTTCCCCCTCCTCGATCTCTCCCACCACAGGAACCCCAAATTAACCAGAGCCTGCAAGCAGGCTAACTTCTGGTTAGCTCAGTGCACCGTGTGCGGGAGGTGGAGGGTTAAAAACCCTGGCCGGACCAACACTCAGGGTCTTAAATAACTATGTAGAAGGTGCTGCCTTTATATTCTCCAAATGGTTGTATCTCCTTGTCTTCTCAGATATAAGGACGTAAAACTGTACGACTAAAGTCAACAGAGGGCTATAATTGTGTTAGATTATCATGATGTTAAGCCATTAAGGCCAACTGTCAAGCTACAATCTCGGTCAAATCTGTTGGAAATTTAAGACCTCCCCCCCCCCCCCCCCCATTTCAATGATGTTAAATCATGATCCATTTCAGTTTGCCTACGCTCTCATCACTGAAATGGGGGGAGGGGGGAGGGGATTTTTTTTACTACTCAATTTGACCGAGATTGTAGCCAGAGTTTTAATAATAATTAAATTTCAATTAAAAGAAGTATATTTTGGCTCCTTGCCCATTGTGCAAGTTGTCAAACTGATTTACTAGCCTGGCAGGAAAACCCACTAGCCCCGGGCTATTGCACACAACTTTTGCTGCAACCTGTATGGATCTGTCAGGACTGCCTCCCATGTGTATAAATGCATCTGTTGTCAGTTATTTGAGAAAGAAAATTCAATAATGACCCATTATATTGGTACATGTACTTACAGTATACATAAGGGTATCCAATAATGACCCATTGGTACTTACATAAGGGTATCCAATAATGACCCATTGGTACTTACATAAGGGTATCCAATAATGACCCATTGGTACTTACGTAAGGGTATCCAATAATGACCCATTGGTACTTTACTTATGTAAGGGTATCCCATAATGACCCATTGGTACTTACGTAAGGGTATCCAATGATGACCCATTGGTACTTACATAAGGGTTTTCTTCATTTTCTTGTAAAGATTTTATTTCCCTAGTAAGAAAACAAACTTATATTTCAATAGCAGTATAATAATTTAAATAGTTATAAATAATAATATACTGTAATTATAGCAGTACATAAATAAATGTATTTCAATAAATCAATCAATCAATCAATCAATCAATCAATCTTAGTTTAGGCTTCTATTGTCAGACAATCGAACAATCACTAGTAAATTTTAAATAAGATAATAAGAATATTTTACAAGATGTCAAAACTTTTCACTTTTTGTATTAAGTAAAAATAAAAGTAACCTTATTTAACGCCAGTAACGTGTGACAGTTTTGTAAGAGTCTGATAAACTTGAGTCCGGCAGTGCACTCACATGTTACCGCCTTCCCTGTCAGAGTTCCCGATTAAGAGAATTCAAAGCTCTACAAGCTACTCTGATCAGAGAAAAGTCCATGCAGATGTGCCAGTCCAACACAGACGAGTCAGTAACTTGGCTTAACAGGGGAACTTGTAGGTCTTTGTTTTATAGTTTTGGTGGGGGTAAACTGTAAAACAAAGACCCTGATTATTTTATCTGATATGAGTGTTTTTAAACTTGTGTGAGTATGGAGTTGCAGTTTTAGAGTTTTTTTTTTTTAGGTTCTGGACCCAGGATTTGTAGGGTTAGGGGGTAAACCATAAAACAAAGACCCTGAACAAGTCTAAAGTTGTTTTTGCACTTTTGCACTTGACCATTTCTTGCTCTCCTTTTGTCCTATATGGTCCATTTTAGGTGAAATTTAAGAAAAAATGACCGTTTAGAGACATTTTTCGTTATCTACTTAAAATAATGGTATCTGCTTCCCACAGAAGTTGATACGTTTCAGCACTAAAACAACTTAAGCTGACAACTAGGTTTTATCCTTTTTGCTTGCTTAGGGACATTTTTCAAAAACCAATTTACCCTCAAATTATTCTTGTTTCCTTTTCCCCATAACTAGCCGGTTCTTAATAGAGAAGCTATGCCATTTCTCAGAAAATTGCCCTATTTTGAATGATTTTTTTTCACTGTGGGATACAGGAAAGGGATTGACATCAATGACAAGATTTTCTAAAAATGTATATGACTTTAATATTTATAGTGTGCTAAAAGGGTGATTTCCTTTGCATCTGACATTTTCATTTGTTGTGCTGCCACACTTGATATGTAGACGGCAAATTTTCGTTCAACTTTTTATTTTCCACCATTTGTGTATACATATGCACATTCTTGACTTAGTCAAAAATGATTAAGTTCTTGGCTCCTAAATTGATAGTTTTCCTTATATTCGAATGTTCTTTTACTAAAACCAGAAGATACATCAGAAATCTGTGATAATTGTAAACACATATATATGATACCAAAATGGTGACTAAATTGATGCATTCTGACAATTTATTATCAGCCCAAAACATGCATTATTTAATTGCTGGGATATAAATTTATGTGTTCTCTGTGGTGCTTGATGAGCATGAATTCATTACCTCTATTCTGATGTATATTGAGAGAAATAGGTCACATAAATTTATGTTCACAGAAAGTGTCACATAAATTTATGTTCACAGAAAGTGTCACATAAATTTATGTTCACAGAAAGTGTCACATAAATTTATGTTCACAGAAAATCAAATAAATTTATGTTCACAGAAAGTCACATAAATTTATGTTCACAGAAAGTGTCACATAAATTTATGTTCACAGAAAGTCTCGCATAAATTTATGTTCACAGAAAGTCTCACATAAATTTATGTTCATGGAAAGTCTCATAAATTTATGTTCACAGAAAGTCTCACATAAATTTATGTTCACAGAAAGTCTCACATAAATTTATGTTCACAGAAAGTCTCACATAAATTTATGTTCACAGAAAGTCACATAAATTTATGTTCACAGAAAGTCTCGCATAAATTTATGTTCACAGAAAGTCTCGCATAAATTTATGTTCACAGAAAGTCTTGCATAAATTTATGTTCACAGAAAGTCTCGCATAAATTTATGTTCACAGAAAGTCTCACATAAATTTATGTTCATGGAAAGTCTCATAAATTTATGTTCACAGAAAGTCTCACATAAATTTATGTTCACAGAAAGTCTCACATAAATTTATGTTCATAGAAAGTCTCACATAAATTTATGTTCATAGAAAGTCTCGCATAAATTTATGTTCACAGAAAGTCTCGCATAAATTTATGTTCACAGAAAGTCTCGCATAAATTTATGTTCATAGAAAGTCTCACATAAATTTATGTTCATAGAAAGTGTCACATAAATTTTTGTTGATAAAAGACAATCACATAAATTTATGTTAATACAAAGTGTCATAAATTTATGTTCATTATAGACAATCGCATAAATTTACGTTCATACAAAGTGTCACATATAATTTACGTTAATACACAATATACCAAAGGTTATGTTCATGAAAACTGACACTAAATATTTTGTCCAATTAGAGTGGTGGATATAATTATTTTTTGCTTTTACGTGAATATCAAGAGCGGCGCTCAAGGTCAAGTATTACAATCTTTTTGAAATCTATTTCCATCTCCTTTGGTCATTTATAGAAATGGATTAATAATTTGTTAATTCCAAAGTCGTCGCTGCGGACCGTAATAAAACAATTAAGTAGTCTAATAAAACCCGTACAAAGCAATTTAAGTGCTGCATCCTGGTGGGGAAGCAAGCAATCTAAAGCTCTTTGGCGTAAATCCAACCAGAAGCGAAGAGGGTTTGGATGTCCAGTAGAGTTAACGAAATACATGGCAACTTTTCAAGACATAATGATATGGCATTTTCAACAGCGATACCGACTTTGCTGCATACATGTATCTTCTCGCTCTTGAACTTATTTTTGTTATAGTAGGCTATCCTGATCTATGATCGACGAACGGCTTATATTTTGAGTGTTTTAATCTGTATAAACACGTGGGCATGTTAAGTTTGCGACTTCACTTTGGTAAAATTAGGACTGTTTATATCTGGAAACACGGCAAGATTCATTTTGTGGAGTTCAAGATGGCTCTGCTCGCAGGGTAGGCAAAATAATACAAACGAGTAATGAAATACAGAGATACCATGATTCTTTATCGCTGTTTATCTTGGATGTAGGAAGAATAAAAGGATCCCTTGTAAAAATCTCGCCACATACTGTGCAAAACAATCACGGCTGTCACCGTTTCCGGCAATTCATTTTGATTGATTCTTATTGGGTGTTACACAATACGGCAGTCAATTCAATATCTGGACACTGTGCAGTACGTACGTAGCGACTCGAATGGAACAAACACGCGCCACATGTATTAATTACTTTCATTCTTTCAACATTATTTTTTAGAGATAAATACTTGGCCACTCAACACACACAAGATTCTAAACGCTTTAAAATTCACTGGAATATCATAAAAGCAGCTCAGAAAGTTTGGTTGTGAAACGAAATATCAAACTGTACTGACTGGCGAGTTATCTCGTATTAAATTATTTGACCTTGATCTTCATCCCTGACGTACGTACAAGCCAAAACAACTTATACTTTTATAATAGCACCATTAAATGATCACCGGCTATTTCATGTAAAACTTAAAGCTAGAATCGTAGCATATGGCAGTAAAAGACCAGCTATTTTTATAAATCTTTGCAATGCAATACAATAACTTTTATTTGAACACGATAAAATATTACGCGTACGGCAAGCAATTCCGTTTGACTTCACCGTTTGCTAGGTTGCTTGTGATTGGTCAATTAAAATTGTCGGTGTTCTCGGTGGTCAACCAATGTAATCGTTGTATTTATACCTCCCAAGATCCCTTCCGCGTCGTTGCCGAAATGTTTGTCACATTTTCTCATTCTCGATCGTGCAGCAAGCTATTTTTCCTTCTTTTAATTTCATATTTTAAGTTATAATGAGTCAACGTGGTCGTGGCACGTGCCCGTCTTGTAGTGTAGAATACTTTAACAGATCTAAGCCCCAAAATTGTTCTTCCTGTGGGTATGCTCTTGGTGGATCTTTCCAACCGAAGACGAAAAAGGCGAAGCTGGCATTATCACCTTCCGCAGTTTTGGTGTCGGAGGGTTTATATTCCCTGAATACGAGCAACCGGGGTGATCGTTGTTTCGTTACAAATAATGGTAACCTCTGGTTCTGCACTCATGAAGACTGCAAAGTCATCAGGTCGGCACATTACAACTCTGGCAGCCTGAGTGAGTTTTCTTGTCCTCACATTGAGGAGGCGAAGAAGCCAGGTGTGAGATTCGGAGACCAGCTAGTTCCGAACTTGGCCAATTATTTGTGCAGTGCGACAGTCACTGAAGAGCTAACAGCCATCACAGCTTTAGTCAGCCATCCTGTTATCGAGATTTCACCTGGGAGTTTTGCTGTTTTTGGACAGCCAACGGCGAGCAATCCTCTTGGCTATTGTCATGTAAGGAAACACAGCGCTAAGTTTGTTTGTTCTGGAAAGGACTGCCGGATTGGTCTTTCGTCTATATCCGGTGGTCGTCGGTGGTCAACCAATGAGCGCACACTAAATTTGTTAGGTTGTCGTTGATTGGTTAGAAATGACATGTCAAAGTAGCTAAAACTCTTACTAAACAGAACGCGCACGTACGTACTTCTGCTAAATCTAACCAGTTCTGAGTTATTTTATACATTCGATTTACCGAGCTCGATTTATCATCTATTATTACAACAGTGAGCTCCCGTGAGCTCCGTTCTTGACTACGAAACAACGATCGTTGCGATTACTGCAATGACATTTGACAAGAACTGAGAAGTGTGCTGCGCTCTGCTGGAAATGCTCAGCCTGTTATCCAGGTGTCCGACTGTGTATTTGTGGTGTTTGGCCAAGCTACAGCGAGTAACCCCTTAGGCTATTGTCATGTGCGTAAAAGTACTAAGATCGACCAACACTACTTTTGCAAATATAAAAAATATAAATTCTTTCAGATCAATATAGATAACAACTGCTCAAATGACTCTATGTATATTAAATGTTTGGTTCTTGGACAATTTAATGTTTGTAACATTTCGTTTCGTTTCTAGTCATTGTTTAAGCCGGAAATGGGGCTGATGCCACGATCTCCTGTCGAGTCTCTCCTGTCATGTAACCCACTCATTGGCATCGATCTATGGCATCAGAATTAATGAGAATTGGTATCGGCAAGGCCGGGTGTTTATTTTATTTCTTCCTCAATTTCGGAAGATGAGTCTGAGGGTGTATCGATATTCTAAACAGTCAGCATGAAATTAGTACATATGCGGTACTGAGAGTGTTCCGTTCGCTGTCATCAGCCCAGATAAGATGACGAAATGCACGTACACGTTTTACTCTTAAATGCTTTAATTTATTGAAGCATATACTGAAATAAATGTATCACATTTTCGGTATCCTAAACGACCGTACCGTAAAATAGAACATTTTGGGACTCTCGACCTAGGAGTCTCGACTTGGGACTCTCGATCAAAAGGCAGACTATTAAGATTAGATTATATTCGAATTTACATTGTAAAGCGCTTAGAACAATTTTGTATAGGCGCTCTATAAGTTTATTATTATTACTAGAAGTAATCATAGATTATTAAAGTGCGTTCGACTAGGGTTCGAATTAATGTTTTTGGCTGACCTGTGGTAAAACAAACTCAGTGCATGTTCTGGACTACACCCTTTTTACGAAGGGTATGGATTTTGATATACTTGTCGTTGGCGCCATGCTTAGCACTCTATCGATTGACCACACTAAGCTTAAAGTACCTTATTAAAACAAAACAACGGCTTTCGTAGTGTAATTTTAAGGATATGGTAAACGGCATGTTTAAGTCTGGGATAGGGTCAAGGGTTTGAGGTCTCCGCGGCACACCCCTACCAAAAATCTTCTGAGTGGGGTGGCGTTCTCCTTCGTCGAACGCATTAATTATTATTGTTAATTTTAGTATGGCACAAAAGGGGGTCGCTACCTGAGAGAAGAGTTGTACATGCTCATGCCGCCATTGCTTTCTGTTTGATCCATTGCCGATTTTTATTTTCACCTAACGGAAAGAAAATATTCCAGTTAGAGGAATTAGTAAATCGAGATAATTGGGAAGGAAACAAAAAGTGAAAATCCCCCAGTCTCCCGATGTTGACAGTGAACACGAGTGCTTTATTATTTTCATTTTTGTATAACGATGATGATTGCTAGCGCTGGTCTAGCAGCCACCGAAAACGTTTGACAAGTGGCGCACGCTTAAATACTACAATACCTGGGGAGAGGATGTTGACTAAACTACACACGAGTGAGCACGAGTGCCTAGAAGTGAAAATAGCGAAAAATGGAAAATAAAATGGGGATAAAGCGGCTAAGATTCAAATCAAAGAAATTTCGGCCCTCATTTTCTCCCTCGAGTGACCAGATTTATATTCCTGAGTTCCAAGATTATTCGTCGTATGATGAATTTTGTATGGGGGCACGTATTAAAATACAGATACGGATCGAGACGTATGAAATCAGAGAAACAGTATAAACGGTTGAGTCAAATTCATACAAAATACCCGCGATGTGTCAGAGGGCTTCGTTCAGTGTTCTGAATAGCATTATTTTGTCGGGCGGTCCGTACTTAATTGGCGAAGGTTGTAGTTATTGCATTAATAAAAAATAATAACAATAAACTAATAAGATAAATGAAGTATAGTAATTGGGTAGAGTTGAAGTAAAATATTAGTGAATTTTACTATTCGTCTTCAGGAGTTTTCGTTAATTAACCGGCCCGATTTCTCCCGAATTTTGGGCGAGGGTGTGACCACAGCCATATTTAGACATATTTTTATTAACGCCTTGTCCAACAAAGAACATTGTGGTGAGCACATTTTGTATAACTCATAGATATATTTGGCTACTAAAATGTTATTACATTAGTTGGAGCGCATTAGTGATCAAGAGTTTGAAGAGCCAACGATTGTCGGGGTTCTTCAGAGGGGATTACAGTTGAATTTTTAGGAAAAGGGTTGAGAATGGAGGATGAAATAAAAAGAGGAAAAAAAGAAATTAGTACACACCTATTATTACTTGACTACAACTTGAGAGCACATCGGGTTGATAGCAGACAACTTTAGTGCGCATCTATTAATTATTAAACAAAACCCTCAATTTTAATTCTTCATAAAACCTTCTTTCTTCCTATTTACTCAAAACAAATCAAATCGCCAACCGCAATGTTTCCTTATGAAAGCCATGAAAAAATCCAGAAAAATTATAATAAACTAAGCAAACCTTCAACTGCAGCTTAAGTGAAGCAAATTTAAAATAACATACAATCCCAATGAGAAATAGCGTAAAAACTACGCAAACGTGGCAAAAACGCGCATTCAGCTGTAATTCCCCCCGTTAAGAACAATATTTTTTCTTCGAATTGCGAAATAAACATAGACTTTAATTAATTATGATGCTGACAAACAGTGAGAAAGTGGAGTTCGTCTTCGATTTTATTAACGAAATATGTGCAAAATCTTTCTTTTGGTGGTTTGTAGTACTGTACGGCTGTTTATGTTGCCCTTGATATGGTCACTTAATCTTAGTTAAATGCTCGGTAGTGAACTAGGGGGGGGGGGGGGGGGGGGGCTACTAGATTTTTAGGGGGGTCACACAACTTATGATATGAGATAAATATAAACATTGAGACAATCATATTTTAGTACTCGGAACCTCCAGTACAACAGAACAGCAGACTGTAAATTGTAGATGTGTCTTACATGAATAAGTAGTGTTTACAGTAAAAGGTCAATTTCTTTAATTTACATACGAAAGAAACATATCTAATGTACATATCATGAGAAACAAAAATATTAAATTACATACATATACTAGGGGAGCAGAGAGCAGAAAGTCACCGCGACTGATATCTCCCCTACCCCACTCCTAATAAATAATTCTAAAAAAAACGTCTGCGCCGATGTGGACCGGATAAATACTCGTTTTAACCTCTTCGATATGTGATTTAAAAGTTCAGCGGGGCATTTTGATTTAAAGATCAATTTGATTTAGTTACAACACACTAAATAATAACTTTGTCACACAATCCTTGTTCAGATTGGAAGTTCCAGAACTACTTAGACTGTATGCGTCAACACAATTAGCCATTATCAAGCGAAGGTTCTAGACGTAATCAAGCTGCTATGAATAGGTCGTTTATTCCACACGAGTTATTGGGTTTAGGTGGATACGAGATAATTTATTCGCCATTTGTGACCTCCACTGTAAAACAAACCGAAGAAGGTTGGTACTGGCCAGCCGAAATATCGTATAAACCTCGACAAGCGTTGTATTTGATCAGTATTGCAGTAGTCTTCGGACACTTTATCATTATATAGACTTCCGAATGACCGGCCAAGGTTTCGAAAATATTTGGTATTGCTGGAGAAGACGTATTGACGGTGCCCATCTAATGCCAGACACCTCAAACTTGGACAGACATGGTAGTGGGTCCCTATCGATCACTTGAGTGCTGATGACGTAACGATCGGTCACGTAATTTTAAGTACATGCCCATATCTCCCTCATTTCTAATGCCAGACCGTTCAAACTTGGTCAGACATGGTAGTGGGTTCACACAATTCACTTTAAGTGGTGAATTACTTAGTGGGGAATTACTTAGTGGTGATGACGTAACGATGACGTCAACGGTCACGTGATTTTTAATAGCTCGCTGACCATCCACGAGTTGCCTATGTTTAGGTCTTGGACAGGGTCAGGGTCATGTTTGAGGTCTCCGCGGCACACGTGCACCGCTACCCAAAAAATATTCTCAGGCTTTGATAAATCGTACCTACGTACTATTTAGACAACATTGCATTTGATTGAAGAAATATTATATTACTTACCGAGTGGAGTTGACCGAGTGAACCACAGCCTCAGCGCAACAAACGAAACGAGAAACGCATTTCACGCGCTAGAACGAGGTTAATTTATTAAAAATGGCGAAAAAAGCGTGTGAAACACAGGGAGCCCAACGGACATCAGATAAGGATGGAGTTCTCCTTCGTTCTCCTGCTATTTTTAACACCAACCCCTCTCCCCGGCTCCCGCCATTGCAATAATGTTGCTATTAAGAAAGACAGAACTGTTGCCTTAACATCTATCCCAACCGAGACCACCAGACTTGGGTTGTCCACAAGTTGCTCGAAATTTCTTAAAAAGTTGCTCGAGATTTCCAAAAAGTTGCTCAAAAGTTGCTCAAAAAATCCAGAAAGTTGCTTTTTATCAAGGAAGCTGCTTGTTTCCGTCATTTGGTAAAAATTGCCCCATAAGAGTAAGATTTCAAAGCATTTTCATGCCATTTTATTGCAACCGGAGTTACTAAGCCTTTATTAAAATATTTTCAAGGCTATGAAAATGTGTAAATAGTTTTATAAACAGATAACATGTATTTGGGTGTCACTAGTAAAATAATAATTTCTCATGAATGTTTCTCCTTTATCGGCTTTCTATACAACATCATGCTGCTACCTTCAAAGGGTCATCTTCTTCTTCTGACTCACATACCTTCCAACCCCGGAGTTCTAAAATCTGGAGAATGTTGGTTGAGGCTTTGTTATGACGTAATGATTTCCGAATTTTTCCGAAGATACCCCGTTTGTGTTCCGAAGACTTTCCGAACGCTCTCGGAAAATGTTTTTTAACCCTCGAGCCTGAAAAACGGCGAACTCAATCCGGGAGACCGGGAGATGAGGTCCAAAATCTGGAGTCTCCCGCATAAACCGGGAGAGTTGGCAGGTATGGACTCATTGCCAGTGGAGTATGACAGATCGTCCGCCATTTTAAATATTCTTTAAAATAACGCTGACCCGCCCAGATCGCGTTGACAACTAACCACAGTTGCCAACTGCTCCAACAATAAGTCCCGTATGACCCTTTTATACATAGCATTGTGGAACATGACAGTAAGACCAATTTAAACACTAAAAGCTGCTCCAATTTCTCAGTATGGGTAGAAAATCCACAGAATGCAAAAAGTTGCTCGAAGTGAAAAAAGTTGCTCGAAATGCGACGTTGCCAAAACGTTGCCTAGCAACTTGTGGACAGCCCTAACCAGTAGGCATTTATAGATTGTGCTCAAAAATTTCGAAAAAGTTGCTCAAAAAAGGGTTAAAAGTTGCTCAAAAAGTTGCCCAAAAAGGAGAAAAGTTGCTTCAATAATTCAAGAAGTTGCTTTACAATATAAACCGCTTTATTGAAGTAAAAGCTTTAAACAACACTTTGTAAAGTTTCTTTACACTATGTACAACGTTTAACTTGCCAATGAGTACATTTAACCGAGATGCTTGTGTATTGTTCAGTTATTACTGCCTTTTGGCATTATTGTACCTCAACATGACAGAGGCATCTAAATAATCCCCCAGTGCGCGATCTTGCTGTGAATTGAAAGCGTTGTTAAGTAGACTGAAAACTCTTTCTGCAGATGCAGAGCTTGGTTGTACGAGTAATAGCTTCTTTACCAGAGCTGCCCAAGAGGGTAGTGCTTCACTGTGGGCTGCCCACCATGCTAGTTTATCCTCTTCGTTTGCCAGAGCCACGCCAGCAGCTGCGGCAAGATATGCAGGCAGTTCTAACGCCAGATTGGCTATTAATAGTGTTGTCGTTGAGAAACGGAAAGTTTCTTAATTCTTCTAAGGACTGAGGCAGCCGTTGGATTGAGGTGTTGCACTTGCACGGGACAACATAAGCGTGCAGCCTTGAAAGCCCGGACTGTAGTGCGAAATTGTACACTAAATTTATGTTGGTAGAAATCAAATCCTGGCTGAATGCAGGCTTTCGCTTGTCCCATTAGCTTGTTATAGATCACAACATTGCCATTCGCAATTCCACGTGCTACTGCTGCCGCATTTGGAAAGTTCTCAACATTCTGAGCATGAGCAACAGCAGAGAGACGTTCGTAGCACGTGAATACCAATGGCCCGTCCCCTTCGAGATAGTAGGTGGCATTTACGTAATGGATTCCTGCATCGATAAGTACTGCGAGTTCCAAACGCAGGTCTTGTTCATCTTGATCGTTGTCAAAGATCTCCAGGAGGTGCTGGCGAGTTACTGGGGAGAGCTCTTCGTTTTCACGAAGAAAGGGCTCCACGTCTCCAAAGAACTCTAAAACTTGCTGTTGAACTTCAAACTTGCTCCACCACCTAGTGGCACTATGGGAGCGCATAGCCTGTCCTGTTCTCTCCTTCCACAGTAGCCGAGCATTGTAACTATGAGCAAACATACTTATCCAATACTGGGTAAACGAATTTAGAATTCTAAATTCAAAATGAGGCCCGACATTGTCAATTGTATGAGAAAAGCACACTATGTCCATCATGGTAGTGTAGAAAAACTTCAGTTGTCGCAATGCAGCTCCATTAACCGATGCCCCATCCCTCATTCCACCGATAATGGTGTTAGCGCCAAAGTTGTAGCCGACAGCAAGACAAGACATGAGTCTCTGGGCCAACTCGTCTCCCTTCAAGGCTTTCGCAAGAACTTCCAATCGTATAAGGCGCTGGCTCGGCTTGAAGTCCTCTTGTACATAGCCAACAACTATAGCGATGGCCTCCCCCAGTCTAGCTGTCCCGTCAAAGATAACAGAAGCTTCTGTAACATACTTCAGCTCACTTTTGACCATTTCCTTTTCTCTATTAAGCACTGCTGGAATAAGGTTACTCAAATTAGTGCTCAGGGTCGTTAATCTGTGAGCGTACTTCTCCAAGACTGGGCGAAGAGCATCAATCTTTGACAGTGGTATGCCGCCAGAAAGAGCACACTGGACAATCTCAAATCTAAATAATTGCATTTCTTTTGGTAACGTCGACCCACTAAGTTGTTCCTGCTCATCACGCCTTTGCAGACACTCTATAATTGACTGAGGGCACATAATAAACTGCTTTCTTTTTGTAAGGATTGTTCAGGGTGTTTTCTGCCGTATTTACACAGATCTTGTATTTTAAAACTCTAAAATTTTATTTGTGGCTCAATTTTTTAACAAATTGCTCAAAAGTTGCTCAAAACTCCAAAAAATGCTTACAGTTGCGTAAACTTCAAAAAGTTGCTCGAGACTCCAAAAGTTGCCCAAAAGTTGCCGAGCACAATCTATAAATGCCTACTAACCAGACCACCGAGACCACCGAGACCACCGAGACCACCGAGACCACCGAGACCACCGAGACCACCGAGACCACCGAGACCACCGAGACCACCGAGACCACCGAGACCACCGAGACCACCGAGACCACCGAGACCACCGAGACCACCGAGACCACCGAGACCACCGAGACCACCGAGACCACCGAGACCACCGAGACCACCGAGACCACCGAGACCACCGAGACCACCGAGACCACCGAGACCACCGAGACCACCGAGACCACCGAGACCACCGAGACCACCGAGACCACCGAGACCACCGAGACCACCGAGACCACCGAGACCACCGAGACCACCGAGACCACCGAGACCACCGAGACCACCGAGACCACCGAGACCACCGAGACCACCGAGACCACCGAGACCACCGAGACCACCGAGACCACCGAGACCACCGAGACCACCGAGACCACCCAAGACCACAGAGAGTGATCCTAAGCTAATGCGTCCTCCTATCTCTAGGTGAGACCACTTGGCAGACCCTCGATCTTGCTCTGATCCTATGCAGCAGGCAGAGACATAATAAATGTCCTCCGCCGACGCAACCACTGTACCAGCCGCCATGTGTGGAAATATATACAACAAGATCATCTATACTATTATTATCAAATTTCCTTTGATTTAATGCGATTAAGTACTTCCAGCCAATCAGCACACGCGTTGCAAACGGTGCAGTCTGCCTCAAGCAATTACGGCTTGGCTTGCGCAACTTGCTTCGCAACGACGATATAGTACGATATAGTTGATTGCTAAATAAATAAAGTTGAATGAAAGACTGTTCAAAATTTATAATATAAATCACGACTTGTATACTATATACTATCAGAACCCATTTTGTTCACTGGGATGTTATTCTACGATCTACCATTATGAATTTAAGACTAACTACGGTGACTCCGTAATCATTTCTTCGAATTATTTGAATTCGAATTCTGCTTCCCGCTCAAATCTTATATTTGACCAGATATGTGACTGCACTGAACTGCGTGGCGCCACCACTATATTTGCTAACTGTCGATCCAGGAAAAAAGCGCATCACTAAAATAAAATCATAGTAAGATATTACATTGATGGTTCCAAATGGCCAGAATACGATTTTGTTGTTATAAAAACGGTAAACCTTGGACTGGTGAACAAAGTGAAATGTCATATTAAGTATTTGTGGCTATAAATATTCGGATCAGGCTATGAATCGATTTGAGGGTAATAAATGTTGCATTTACCTTTTTCTTTGTTCTTTCCTCTTGTTGGGATTCCATTTATCTTCCTTTTATTCCGCGTTTGAATCCTCAGTATAATTTGAGCTTGTTGAAATTCCCGCTTCGGGTGAATTATTTGCCGGGTCGATTTACTTCAGTGTCACAAAACTCTCCTTCCGAGCTACATGTACTTTCTCACTTTCGTTTCAGCTCTTGGTAGACTCGCGATCCTCGCATTCACAGTATAAATTTACGAGTTATGAAATTCGCCATCCGACTGACTACTATCTGACTCCAGACGGTGGTGGGCTGAGGGGAAGATCGAAGATGAGCGGCGGATTTTTCAGGCTACAGCTACAGACGGTTGAAGTTTGCGCGCCAATATAATTTCCGCAGCCTGATTTAACTCGCCATTAACGATAGCTCGGCTTCTAGACCTCCATCAAATGCAAAAATTGTCAGAAAGTCGTCTTTGGGAAGCCTTTTTTGGTGAGGAATAGTAAACAGCTCTTTCTTCGGATTTGGCAAAACTTCACGCTACTCTTGGATGCTGAATCCCAAGAACTCTTCGGAACCGGCTACATGTCTTCAGTGCATGTTGTGTTGTCACACAAAATTGCATGCTGAGAAATGTATCAGATTTCTTGAGAATACGATAGCAGTATGACGTATTCCCAGGAAAACGTCACCAGGAAAACGTATTCCTGGATGTAAAACAATTATGTTTGCATAAAAGTGAGCTGCAGCGCACATTCTGATGCCGCATGAAGTCGAACCGTTTTCCTTTGGAGACTGCTTATTTGTTTAACTCATCTTGACCATTGGTCTCTCTCACTAGTTTATTAACCCTGATTCCGAATATAGTATGAGTTTAATAGATCTGACAGGAGTGCCATCAAAATGGAAATGAAAATTCACAGGAAATGGGACTGTAGTAAGTTTGCCGTCTTCTGCCATAGTTTGTCGTGGATGCAAATTTGAGATGTTCTGTTATAACTCATGAATTCTCATTCATTTTAGGCTACAGTAAGGACGTTCTTTGAGGAAGACGAAAACAGCAATGGCCCTGTTGAAAGGAAAATAGTCACGTCCTTGTAGTTTAGATGTATTCCAACTTGAACTTTGTTTTACCGAGTGAGCGATGATCCGATTTTGCACAGAAAAAAAAATCGAACAAGGGTGAAACTTTGTTCATTACTTAGCTGAATACTGAATGCTTTAAAAAAATCGTGCAAGGTCCGATGCGAGAAAATTTTTTTTGCAGCACAGTAGTCATAAAAACAAATTTCGAGCAAAAAAAAACGGATACCGGCCCCCATCAATTTTCAAATGGTCCGTCCCTTAGGTGACGGAGCTCAGTAAGTGCTATCAAACGTCGTTTTTTTGGTAAGAAGTAACAAAATGATGACTCCGTGCGCTGATGACACAGTGACCGCTGTAAAATTATTAAAGTAACAAACCGGATGATATAGTACGGTGTGTCAACTATGTGAATATTTAACATCTACTAAAAGTTAAGCCGAAAAGGGATAAAATGTTGACCATGGTTGCTACGTAACAGTGCACTTTGGTCACGTGATCATTTGTTATGTTGTAGACCTGTCCTATGTCAAGTCCTCCACCACGGTTCACTGGAAAGCAACCAATCTATAGTGTTTTAGTAGGGGTAGGGGTTAACTCTGGTTGGGTTGGGATATGGTTAGGTTAGGCTTAAAAACTTCGTATAGTACTTACTCTGTAGAATAAGAAAATTTGGTCATTTGTTATGTTGAAGACCTGTCCTATGTCAAGTCTTCCACCAAGGTTCATTGGAAAGCAACCAATCTATAGTGTTTTAGTAGGGGTTGGGGTTAACTCTGGTTGGGTTGGGGTTAACTCTGGTTGGGATATGGTTAGGTTAGGCTTAAAAACTTCGTATAGTACTTACTATGTAGAATAAGACAATTTGGTCATTTGTTACGTTGTAGACCTGTCCTATGTCAGGTTCATTGGAAAGCAACCAATATTTAGTGTTTTAGTAGGGGTTGGGGTTAACTCTGGTTGGGATATGGTTAGGTTAGGCTTAAAAACTTCGTATAGTACTTACTCTGTAGAATAAGACAATTTGGTCATTTGTTATGTTGTAGACCTGTCCTATGTCAAGTCTTCCACCAAGGTTCATTGGAAAGCAACCAATCTATAGTGTTTTAGTAGGGGTTGGGGTTAACTCTGGTTAGGTTAGGCTTAAAAACTTCGTATAGTACTTACTCTGTAGAATAAGAAAATTTGGTCATTTGTTATGTTGTAGACCTGTCCTATGTCAAGTCCTCCACCAAGGTTCATTAGAAAGCAACCAATCTATAGTGTTTTAGTAGGGGTTGGGGTTAACTCTGGTTGCATGGGATATGGTTAGGTTAGGCTTAAAAACTTCGTATAGTACTTACTATGTAGAATAAGACAATTTGGTCATTTGTTATGTTGTAGACCTGTCCTATGTCAAGTCCTCCACCAAGGTTCATTGGAAAGCAACCAATCTATAGTGTTTTAGTAGGGGTTGGGGTTAACTCTGGTTAGGTTAGGCTTAAAAACTTCGCATAGTACTTACTCTGTAGAATAAGAAAATTTGGTCATTTGTTATGTTGTAGACCTGTCCTATGTCAAGTCCTCCACCAAGGTTCATTGGAAAGCAACCAATCTATAGTGTTTTAGTAGGGGTTGGGGTTAACTCTGGTTAGGTTAGGCTTAAAAACTTCGTATAGTACTTACTATGTAGAATAAGACAATTTGGTCATTTGTTATGTTGTAGACCTGTCCTATGTCAAGTCCTCCACCAAGGTTCATTGGAAAGCAACCAATCTATAGTGTTTTAGTAGGGGTTGGGGTTAACTCTGGTTAGGTTAGGCTTAAAAACTTCGTATAGTACTTACTCTGTAGAATAAGAAAATTTGGTCATTTGTTATGTTGTAGACCTGTCCTATGTCAAGTCCTCCACCAAGGTTCATTGGAAAGCAACCAATCTATAGTGTTTTAGTAGGGGTTGGGGTTAACTCTGGTTGCATGGGATATGGTTAGGTTAGGCTTAAAAACTTCGTATAGTACTTACTATGTAGAATAAGACAATTTGGTCATTTGTTATGTGTTGTAGACCTGTCCTATGTCAAGTCCTCCACCAAGGTTCATTGGAATTCAAAGCAACCATGCAATCTTTAGTGTTTTAGTAGGGGTTGGGGTTAACTCTGGTTGGGTTGTGGTTAACTCTGGTTGGGTTGGGGTTAACTCTGGTTAGGTTTGGGTTAGCGTTAACAACTTCGTTTGTACTTACTGTGTAGAATTACTGTGTAGAATAAGACAATTTTAACTTACCTATCGTTACGCGATTAGAGTAGACTGCACATATTCAAGAACGCAGCGATCGTACTGTGCAGAATAAGATACTTTTACTGAAAAAAAACTAATTTTATCGAATGAGCTGGGATATTCGCCAGTATGGAGAACCTCATCGTAACGCGATTGGAGTAGACTGCACATATTCAATAACGCTGCGATCGTACTGTGCAGAATAAGACACTTTTACTTTAAAAACTAGTTTTTAGACTGTGTACACTATGTGTAAACTTTTCGAGCAATTATAAAAAATAAAAAATGATTTATTTTACGTTGAAGATACAGGAAGCCGTTACCGGGTCTCTTTGTATTCCGACGAACTCCACGATCGAATTGGAATTTAGGTTCACATGCGTTTCTTCACTGAGTTTTTTGTATCCCAATTAATAATTATAGTGTTATTGTAAGGGTTGGGATTTTGCCAGTACTGCCAGTTTATTTTCTGAATTTCTTAGACTATAATGTGTTATTTCAGATCTATTAATAAATTTTGAGCTGAAATACTCCGGGGTTTCATTATGTAAAGCTTTATACACCAACATTGATTTATCTACTTTACGTTGATGATCAAGCTTTTTCCAATTTAGAGACCTAAATAACTCTACGGCGCTAGCATCGTAACTTGAAAAAGTTACTATGCGCGTGGGACGGCCTTGAAGTCATTTTGGAGCTTTTTAGAAAGGCCTTTGTGGCAGTTTCTCCACACCACACGGTTGAACCAAAGCATTGTAAACCATGTTTAATTGCACTTTTCGCTGCGATCGTACTGTGCAGAATAAGACACTTTTACATAAGTTTTAATAACCACCCTTCGAAACTCTTCGGTCTTTTACTTTGTTTTTCATCCCCCCCCCCCCCCCCCCCAAATTTTTTTTTTTTTAATAGGTCGGTCGTGCGATGGTAAACGAAACATAAGAAAACTAGCAGATTATGGACAAAAAAAGTCGTCTTCTGGTGATGTAAAAGAGATCAGTTGTATTCGAGTTTGCGACCCGAGTTAGTTGTTTTTGATTTTAGGTGGAGGAAGCAAAATTCAAGGGCACGCCTTGCTGCACCGGATGTAGAAAGCTGAACAATGCAAATTTGAGCTGTGGGATTTTAAGCCTAGCTGGTCAATGCTTGAATCAAAAGCGGGTTCAGTGTATTTTGCTAAGTTGTATTTGGCGAATAATAATAATACATTTATTATCCAGTTTCTCTCCCAGGGAGAAGTTACATTTCTGGAAAATTTTACGGGTAGTACTGATGTACAAGAGACAGCTTCGGTCGTGCTATTCCCCCGCAAACGGCCATACCAGCATAAACTACAGTCAGGAACGTTTGGAACTAGAAACAATCGTCCACCGATTAAAGTTTGTATCATTCCGGACTTGACAGATAGTGAAATTATCTTCAAGGTTTCCAATTCATCAGTGAAACTGAGAAAATGTACAATGCGGGGGTTTTATAGGCTACTGAGATTATGCATAATTTCACGTCTAACGAAATTCGTAAGCACGGCTAACAGGGACATTTTTTTGGGGGGTGGAAATAAAGTCGCGCGTGGTCGGCGATGTGACGTTTACGGTGAATAACACGGCGGGAGCTGTCGCTTATCACAGTCAAATTTTTCGGAGGATCTAGGAGCCGAGAGCTCTGGTCAGTCAGGGAATCTACGTTCATTAATACCTTTACGAATTCGTAATCGCTAATTGAGACCCTGATTTAGCCTCCTCCGCAGGCATCTCTAATCTGATTTCTTCGAAAATTAGAGATGCCTGCGGAGGAGGCTAACCCTGATTGATTTTTTTAGACTTTGCTTCGCAAATTACGACTTCGCAAAAGTACGGCATCAGTGACACATGAAGTCGGTCGAAATCGTGACAACTTCGTTTTGTTTCGCAAAATACAGTATGCCAGCAACGGCGTATTATTTCCGTTCTCTCGTTCACTAGTTCATACTACGTGGATTTCGTATAAGAAATGGCCTGTTGCTTTTCAAACAGAGCTTCAAGTTTAAGTCGCTGCTTAATTTACGGCTTTACGGGGATCGAACCAGAGGAGACAGCTGAAGTTCAGGCTAATTTCATTTTTGAAGCCTTTCATTCAGTTACGGAATCGGTTAATTACACCAAAAACACGTGGGAGGTGTGTTGTGATTGGTTCCTCGTTAATTGATCCAGTGATGTTGATTGGCACCTATCGTTAGCATGATAGTGAGAAACGGTCGCGGGCTTCCCCAGAGGCTTTCTTCTCTCTTCTCTTTTCTCTTCACACCGCTTCGCGGCTCCGTTTTCGCCACTTCGCGGCTCCGTCCTCGAAAGCCTTGGGACCAGTGTATATGAGCAGTTCATGCGATTTTTTGTTTATAATACGCTGAGCAAATATTTCAGTGCTGAGAGCTTGCGACTGCGCTCAATAACCTTTTTATGCACTCGTCATCGATGTTATAAGGAGCTATACTGTCTAACAGAGCGCATCCTCGTGCAGGAAAACAATCGGGAAGAGAGAAAAATGATTCCTTTGTCTTCGTTGCGCGCGGAGGATGGAGGAACTCTAAAACCGGAAATGCTGAGTAACCTAACCCGTATCCGTCACTTGATGGTTTTGACAGTTTAGTTGGTTCTAACTCTGCGATCTCGATTGATCGAAGAGGCAGCTAAGCTATCCTCGGGCTCTCCTCGTAACGAAAACACAAGGTTTCAAAACCCAAGTATCAAAAGACTCGGCAGTCATTCATAATGAAGATGTGGATAGGTAAGTTTTATTGCAACATATTTTATTTAATAGTCTGTACTGATGGAGCTGCTACGCCTTTAACGGCTGAACAAAGTCTTGCGTTCATTAGCAGTAGTAAGTGAAAAGCTTTAAACGTTGCCAGTTGTTATATACGTTGTGTCCACATATTGAAACAAAATTCGGCTATATTAGAAGAAAGTAAAGGCCAGGTCTCATTTCTCTGTAGTCAGAAATACCAGAGCTATGTTTTAACTAAGTTCATGTAGAATGCATGAAGCAACAGTATTTCCCGCCTATTTATTATTGGTACCGGTAATCAGAAATAAGACAACCTAATTGTAGGTTGGTTTTCACTGGCATTCATTCGAATAATGCGCTATCTTGAAGGCTCATTAAAGTCTAAATGAAGGTGATAAATGATAAAGATTATCCTGGATTCGAGAGATAAAATATGTTGCCTGGTTTGTGTTCGGTTATTTCACCTACAAAGAAGTTGAACTCTTGACCCGAGCAAACTTTGGCGGGAATTATATACCTCTGGCCGGCATGGTTGTTCGAAGAGTGAATAACGCTATTTCGCTATTAAAGGATGTCGCGGAGACGACAAGTTCGATTACATTTCTTTGCTCATATTAAACGATACCTTAAATCCAGTAATATGAGAATAATCAACCGAGGCGCGAGCAATGTAAACACCGCATGGGTTCACAGGATGCGATTCCTGTCACGTTCTCATTGAGAACGAGGACAATCTCTTTTCTTTAGCAGAGTACGACTTTAATAGATGACCCATAGATGTCGTCTTCCATTTATATATGTCATAGCCCCTCAATTTCTGAATTTCTAACGGGACCTGAAACATTACCATAGGGGCTGATCAAAGCCAGGACCCGGCTATATTTAAACAACAGATCGAATTGGGATTTAGCGTGATGGTTTTCGTTGTGGAGGAAGGAAACCGAGTGAAAAAGAAAACGCTTCCACAACTAGCCGGACTGGCTATTAAATCTCGGGCTGCTCGCCGTTTGTTTGGCTGAAGTATGGTTCTGCACCTACAATGAAATTAAATCGCGTTGTGCCTATTTGTGGCACAAACGTCAATCAAAAATATCATTGAAATTTGATTTTCTGCTCTTCGGTGTCTTTGTCGTTTCGTAGTGCTCGACATAATTTTGGATCATTGCAGTTTCTATCACCAATAGTTTGCCACTTATTAGCCACAGCATTTTTGAAAATCAGTTATAGCCGTTGTCCGCCATATTGGGGCCTTCAAATCTTGTGGTCAGCAGTCAATATTCAAGCCCAAGATGGCGGCTAAAACAACGCCAACGGAGAAGTTTACCTCTGAATTTTCAGTATTTTTGTCAGGTTGATGAACTGTAAATGACTTAGAACTAAAATGTAAGTCATCCTCAAGCCATTTTAAATAATCTGTTGGGACTGGAGATCCAGAAACATTTCCGAAAAGTGATGAAATGATGCTCCAAACTGGACTTGGTTGAGGTCATGATCGATGCGACTTATGGAGTTATGATTTTGTTTACGTGTGAGACTTTTGCAAAACATTTTCAGACTTTAAATTTGATTTTATGAGGTTGCCAAAGTTGGGTATACGGCGTAGAAGTGGTAAACTTTGTTAATACAGATACACCGCGATTACCTTCAGTACATGCATTCGTTTTAAAGTTGACTAATATTTGGATCTGAAACAACCACATAGTGGCTGATCAAAGCCAGGACCGACCCGGCTAATTCACAGATCGAATTGGGATTTAAACCCTGGTTGTAATATGCCACATAAATTTACGTGTTTGAGGGATATTTAAAACCTGGTTACATAAATTTATGCACTCCTCAAGCACTGTAATATGCCACATAAATTTATGCACTCCTTGAGCACTATAATATGCCACATAAATTGATGGGTTTGAGGAACATTTAGAACATGGTTACATAAATTTATGTACTCCTTGAGCACTGTAATATTCCACATAAATGTATGTGTTTGAGGGATATTTAAAACATGGTTACATAAATTTATGTACTCCTTGAGCACTGTAATATGCCACATAAATTTATGTGTTTGAGGAATATTTAAAACATGGTTACATAAATTTATGTACTCCTTGAGCACTGTAATATGCCACATAAATTTATGTCTCTGAGGGATATTTAAAACATGGTTACATAAATTTATGTACTCCTTGAGCACTGTAATATGCCACATAAATTTATGTATTTGAGGAATATTTAAAACATGGTTACATAAATTTATGTACTCCTTGAGCACTGTAATATGCCACATAAATTTATGTCTCTGAGGGATATTTAAAACATGGTTACATAAATTTATGTACTCCTTGAGCATTGTAATATGCCACATAAATTTATGTATTTGAGGAATATTTAAAACATGGTTACATAAATTTATGTACTCCTTGAGTACTGTAATATGCCACATAAATTTATGTCTCTGAGGGATATTTAAAACATGGTTACATAAATTTATGTACTCCTTGAGCACTGTAATATGCCACATAAATGTATGTGTTTGAGGAATATTTAAAACATGGTTACATAAATTTATGTACTCCTTGAGCACTGTAATATGCCACATAAATTTATGTCTCTGAGGGATATTTAAAACCTGTACAGTGGGCTGTTACATACAGTTATGGGCCCCTTGCAAATCATATAAAAAAAAAATTAAAGCCCATAAACTTATAAATGTATATAATGCAAAGATCTATTTTATCCATGTAAAAAGCCCATATTTAGATATCCGGGATATATAATATGAACTAATGTAATGTACTAAAGAGGAAAGCGATTCCATATGTATGATAATTCAGTTCAGTTCATTTTTCACCAAATTATCAAAACATTTGAAATTTTGGAAGAGATACATAAGTACAAGCTAAGATATTGGTTTATATCAAGAAAAATGTGTATGCAGAATACAAAAAATAAGTTCTAGCTGAAATGCACTTCTTTGAATGAAATAACATCAAATTTGTAAGATGAATTATTTGCTTATGTGTATTAACGGACAATTAAATAAATCAACTGTGAAAGAATTATAGAGTGTACTGTTTCAGGTAACAGTCAGCTTGCATTTTTCCTTCTTTACGCTATTTCTATATTTTGCCCAAAATCCTCATCTCTTCAAATATGAGAAAAACAACTACCACGTGAAAAAAATGAAGTTGTCTGAAAATGGACTATTTACTGAAAATAATCATGAAAATGTCAGTATGTGGACATTTTTACC
This sequence comes from Actinernus sp. WN-2022, assembly GCA_030867875.1. Classification (NCBI taxonomy): domain Eukaryota; kingdom Metazoa; phylum Cnidaria; class Anthozoa; order Actiniaria; family Actinernidae; genus Actinernus; species Actinernus sp. WN-2022. The sequence continues at coordinate 61,002,478 of JAOWCC010001501.1, read as the reverse complement.
AAAAAATGACCAGAGTGCAAAAGTGCAAATTCTACTTTTGACTTGTTCTGATTATTTCATCAGAAACTGGTCCCCTTAGCTGTATGAGGCAATTGTACAAGGTTTTGTGATTTTATAGAATGGTAGAACAAAAAAATCGGGGGGGGGGGGGGGGAATTCATTTCTGGGTCTTCGGTCTTCGTTTTGTAGACACCCAGCGTGTTGACTGAACAACATTGTGCTATGATGTGAGGTATTGCTGTTTGCATTTATATTGTATGGAAATTGCTAGCCTTGGACAAAAGACAAAAGGTAAATTGTGACCCTTCATGGGAAGAGGGGCTTAACGGAATTTACATTGAACTGCATTTCAATGCGTTCTCAATGCATTGTTAGTCGTTATGAAATATTCACAGATCGAAATTGTCAAGTATTAATTGGTAGATTAAATGTAAGAGCCAGTCAGTAGTTTTCTTTTGTTTGTGTTGCTATGCAAACAAGGTTATGCTCAAATATGAAGTGATGCCATGTATAAATATGCACATCTAAAGCCTGGGCATATTTTGGGCAAAAAGTACAATGTAAACAGAACAGTATGTACATTAATTTATAAAGACCCCTAGCTTGCACTAATGGCATGGAGTTCATTGCTTTCCTCTACCCTATGGGAAAACACCTTCATTTAATTTACATGTAAGTACATGTGAATTAAATGAAGGTGTATATAAATACCAAATTACCTTCTGGGGTAAGTAAAAATGTTTTTTTTTGTCATGTCATAGAACAGTTTTCGATTGAGTGTCATAAAACCAAAACCAAAGTAATCACAGAACCAATCACGGGAGCAAGTAAAAACACAATAAGCCAATCACGAACTGAAGTAATTCACGATTGTTTTTACTTGAACCAATCACAAGGAAAAGTAAACGCAATCATGGATAGTGTGATGAATGATGGTGCAATGGACCTAAACACATTTTGGTTTTATTAGTTTAGTACTGGATTGGCTGATAAAGGGAATTTCACATGTGTTGAAAGATCAAATGTAAATTACCAACAGCCAGCCAATCATAGGAGCAAGTAATCACAAGTAACTCATAAATAGCTTCCCTGCGAGCCAATGACAAACCAAAGCAAAACCTGAATTTGCATTTGGTTTTACTTTGGAATCTGATTGGTTGGTTTATTTTCTCAGCCAATATAGGAAAACTGAGCAAATGCAAATTAAAGCAAAGCAAACACGGCATTGCATATTGATGCTTTCGACACTCAATTGAAATCCGCTTTATGGAAGGTGTCTTCAACCTTGCATGTTCATGTATACTACATTTAGCTGTGTACAGTTTGTTAATTAACTGTGACTACCTCAAGGCTGTGTTTGGAATGCCATCTTCTAATCTTCTTAGAGGAACTTTCTTCAAGGCTACAATCTCTCCACTCTGCAATAAAAGTTTTTATCACTATAACCATTTTCATTGAAGTGTGACATTGGAAGTTTCAAGTCTCATTTGCATTTAGCTGACCATCAATCAAACAAGTACTGCTAAGATTGAATTAAGTCTAGTTGCTATGCCTTTGATTTAGCTGACCATCAATCAAACAAGTACTGCCAAGATTGAATTAAGTCTAGTTGGTATGCCTTTGATTTAGCTGACCATCAATCAAACAAGTACTGCTAAGATTGAATTAAGTCTAGTTGGTATGCCTTTGATTTAGCTGACCATCAATCAAACAAGTACTGCCAAGATTGAATTAAGTCTAGTTGCTATGCCTTTGATTTAGCTGACCATCAATCAAACAAGTGCTGCTAAGATTGAATTAAGTCTAGTTGCTATGCCTTTGATTTAGCTGACCATCAATCAAACAAGTACTGCTAAGATTGAATTAAGTCTAGTTGGTAATTGCCTTTGATTTTGCTGACCATCAATCAAACAAGTACTGCTAAGATTGAATTAAGTCTAGTTGGTATGCCTTTGATTTTGCTGACCATCAATCAAACAAGTACTGCTAAGATTGAATTAAGTCTAGTTGGTATGCCTTTGATTTTGCTGACCATCAATCAAACAAGTACTGCTAAGATTGAATTAAGTCTAGTTAATTGGTATGCCTTTGATTTTGCTGACCATCAATCAAACAAGTACTGCTAAGATTGAATTAAGTCTAGTTGGTATGCCTTTGATTTTGCTGACCATCAATCAAACAAGTACAGTGCTAAGATTGAATTAAGTCTAGTTGGTATGCCTTTGATTTTGCTGACCATCAATCAAACAAGTACTGCTAAGATTGAATTAAGTCTAGTTGGTATGCCTTTGATTTTGCTGACCATCAATCAAACAAGTACTGCCAAGATTGAATTAAGTCTAGTTGGTATGCCTTTGATTTTGCTGACCATCAATCAAACAAGTACTGCCAAGATTGAATTAAGTCTAGTTGCTATGCCTTTGATTTAGCTGACCATCAATCAAACAAGTACTGCTAAGATTGAATTAAGTCTAGTTGGTATGCCTTTGATTTTGCTGACCATCAATCAAACAAGTACTGCTAAGATTGAATTAAGTCTAGTTGGTATGCCTTTGATTTAGCTGACCGTCAATCAAACAAGTACTGCTAAGATTGAATTAAGTCTAGTTGGTATGCCTTTGATTTTGCTGACCATCAATCAAACAAGTACTGCTAAGATTGAATTAAGTCTAGTTGGTATGCCTTTGATTGAGCTGACCGTCAATCAAACAAGTACTGCTAAGATTGAATTAAGTCTAGTTGGTATGCCTTTGATTTAGCTGACCGTCAATCAAACAAGTACTGCTAAGATTGAATTAAGTCTAGTTGGTATGCCTTTGATTTTGCTGACCATCAATCAAACAAGTACTGCTAAGATTGAATTAAGTCTAGTTGGTATGCCTTTGATTTTGCTGACCATCAATCAAACAAGTACTGCTAAGATTGAATTAAGTCTAGTTGGTATGCCTTTGATTTAGCTGACCGTCAATCAAACAAGTACTGCTAAGATTGAATTAAGTCTAGTTGGTATGCCTTTGATTGAGCTGACCGTCAATCAAACAAGTACTGCTAAGATTGAATTAAGTCTAGTTGGTATGCCTTTGATTTAGCTGACCGTCAATCAAACAAGTACTGCTAAGATTGAATTAAGTCTAGTTGGTATGCCTTTGATTTTGCTGACCATCAATCAAACAAGTACTGCTAAGATTGAATTAAGTCTAGTTGGTATGCCTTTGATTTTGCTGACCATCAATCAAACAAGTACTGCTAAGATTGAATTAAGTCTAGTTGGTATGCCTTTGATTTAGCTGACCGTCAATCAAACAAGTACTGCTAAGATTGAATTAAGTCTAGTTGGTATGCCTTTGATTTTGCTGACCATCAATCAAACAAGTACTGCTAAGATTGAATTAAGTCTAGTTGGTATGCCTTTGATTTTGCTGACCATCAATCAAACAAGTACTGCTAAGATTGAATTAAGTCTAGTTGGTATGCCTTTGATTTTGCTGACCATCAATCAAACAAGTGCTGCCAAGATTGAATTAAGTCTAGTTGGTATGCCTAGTTGCCTATCGTAAGATTGAATTAAGTCTAGTTGGTATGCCTTTGATTTAGGTGACCATCAATCAAACAAGTACTGCCAAGATTGAATTAAGTCTAGTTGGTATGCCTTAATGATTTAGGTGACCATCAATCAAACAAGTACTCCCAAGATTGAATTAAGTCTAGTTGGTATGCCTTTGATTTTGCTGACCATCAATCAAACAAGTGCTGCCAAGATTGAATTAAGTCTAGTTGGTATGCCTAGTTGCCTATCGTAAGATTGAATTAAGTCTAGTTGGTATGCCTTTGATTTAGGTGACCATCAATCAAACAAGTACTGCCAAGATTGAATTAAGTCTAGTTGGTATGCCTTAATGATTTAGGTGACCATCAATCAAACAAGTACTCCCAAGATTGAATTAAGTCTAGTTGGTATGCCTTAATGATTTAGGTGACCGTCAATCAAACAAGTACTGCTAAGATTGAATTAAGTCTAGTTGGTATGCCTTAATGATTTAGGTGACCATCAATCAAACAAGTACTCCAAGATTGAATTAAGTCTAGTTGGTATGCCTTAATGATTTAGGTGACCGTCAATCAAACAAGTACTGCCAAGATTGAATTAAGTCTAGTTGGTATGCCTTAATGATTTAGGTGACCATCAATCAAACAAGTACTCCCAAGATTGAATTAAGTCTAGTTGGTATGCCTTTGATTTTGCTGACCATCAATCAAACAAGTGCTGCCAAGATTGAATTAAGTCTAGTTGGTATGCCTAGTTGCCTATCGTAAGATTGAATTAAGTCTAGTTGGTATGCCTTTGATTTAGGTGACCATCAATCAAACAAGTACTCCCAAGATTGAATTAAGTCTAGTTGGTATGCCTTAATGATTTAGGTGACCATCAATCAAACAAGTACTCCCAAGATTGAATTAAGTCTAGTTGGTATGCCTTAATGATTTAGGTGACCATCAATCAAACAAGTACTGCCAAGATTGAATTAAGTCTAGTTGGTATGCCTTAATGATTTAGGTGACCGTCAATCAAACAAGTACTGCTAAGATTGAATTAAGTCTAGTTGGTATGCCTTTGATTTTGCTGACCATCAATCAAACAAGTACTGCTAAGATTGAATTAAGTCTAGTTGGTATGCCTTTGATTTTGCTGACCATCAATCAAACAAGTGCTGCCAAGATTGAATTAAGTCTAGTTGGTATGCCTAGTTGCCTATCGTAAGATTGAATTAAGTCTAGTTGGTATGCCTTTGATTTAGGTGACCATCAATCAAACAAGTACTGCCAAGATTGAATTAAGTCTAGTTGGTATGCCTTAATGATTTAGGTGACCATCAATCAAACAAGTACTCCCAAGATTGAATTAAGTCTAGTTGGTATGCCTTTGATTTTGCTGACCATCAATCAAACAAGTGCTGCCAAGATTGAATTAAGTCTAGTTGGTATGCCTAGTTGCCTATCGTAAGATTGAATTAAGTCTAGTTGGTATGCCTTTGATTTAGGTGACCATCAATCAAACAAGTGCTGCTAAGATTGAATTAAGTCTAGTTGGTATGCCTAGTTGCCTATCGTAAGATTGAATTAAGTCTAGTTGGTATGCCTAGTTGCCTATCGTAAGATTGAATTAAGTCTAGTTGGTATGCCTTTGATTTAGGTGACCATCAATCAATCAAGTACTAGCTGCTAAGATTGAATTAAGTCTAGTTGGTAATTGCCTTTGATTGAGCTGACCATCAATCAAACAAGTACTGCCAAGATTGAATTAAGTCTAGTTGGTATGCCTAGTTGCCTATCGTAAGATTGAATTAAGTCTAGTTGGTATGCCTTTGATTTAGGTGACCATCAATCAAACAAGTGCTGCTAAGATTGAATTAAGTCTAGTTGGTATGCCTAGTTGCCTATCGTAAGATTGAATTAAGTCTAGTTGGTATGCCTAGTTGCCTATCGTAAGATTGAATTAAGTCTAGTTGGTATGCCTAGTTGCCTATCGTAAGATTGAATTAAGTCTAGTTGGTATGCCTTTGATTTAGGTGACCATCAATCAATCAAGTACTAGCTGCTAAGATTGAATTAAGTCTAGTTGGTATGCCTTTGATTGAGCTGACCATCAATCAAACAAGTGCTGCTAAGATTGAATTAAGTCTAGTTGGTATGCCTTTGATTTAGGTGACCATCAATCAAACAAGTACTGCTAAGATTGAATTAAGTCTAGTTGGTAATTGCCTTTGATTGAGCTGACCATCAATCAAACAAGTGCTGCTAAGATTGAATTAAGTCTAGTTGGTATGCCTTTGATTTAGGTGACCATCAATCAAACAAGTACTGCTAAGATTGAATTAAGTCTAGTTGGTAATTGCCTTTGATTGAGCTGACCATCAATCAAACAAGTGCTGCTAAGATTGAATTAAGTCTAGTTGGTATGCCTTTGATTTAGGTGACCATCAATCAAACAAGTACTGCTAAGATTGAATTAAGTCTAGTTGGTAATTGCCTTTGATTGAGCTGACCATCAATCAAACAAGTGCTGCTAAGATTGAATTAAGTCTAGTTGGTATGCCTTTGATTTAGGTGACCATCAATCAAACAAGTACTGCTAAGATTGAATTAAGTCTAGTTGGTAATTGCCTTTGATTGAGCTGACCATCAATCAAACAAGTGCTGCTAAGATTGAATTAAGTCTAGTTGGTATGCCTTTGATTTAGGTGACCATCAATCAAACAAGTACTGCTAAGATTGAATTAAGTCTAGTTGGTAATTACCCTATCTAGTTGGTATGCCTAGTTGCCTATCGTAAGATTGAATTAAGTCTAGTTGGTATGCCTTCGATTTAGGTGACCATCAATCAATCAAGTACTAGCTGCTAAGATTGAATTAAGTCTAGTTGGTAATTGCCTTTGATTGAGCTGACCATCAATCAAACAAGTACTCCCAAGATTGAATTAAGTCTAGTTGGTATGCCTAGTTGCCTATCGTAAGATTGAATTAAGTCTAGTTGGTATGCCTTTGATTTAGGTGACCATCAATCAAACAAGTGCTGCTAAGATTGAATTAAGTCTAGTTGGTAATTGCCTTTGATTTAGGTGACCATCAATCAAACAAGTGCTGCTAAGATTGAATTAAGTCTAGTTGGTATGCCTTTGATTTTGCTGACCATCAATCAAACAAGTGCTGCCAAGATTGAATTAAGTCTAGTTGGTATGCCTAGTTGCCTATCGTAAGATTGAATTAAGTCTAGTTGGTATGCCTTTGATTTAGGTGACCATCAATCAAACAAGTGCTGCTAAGATTGAATTAAGTCTAGTTGGTATGCCTTTGATTTTGCTGACCATCAATCAAACAAGTGCTGCCAAGATTGAATTAAGTCTAGTTGGTATGCCTAGTTGCCTATCGTAAGATTGAATTAAGTCTAGTTGGTATGCCTTTGATTTAGGTGACCATCAATCAAACAAGTACTGCCAAGATTGAATTAAGTCTAGTTGGTACAGTACCGCCTGGAACTATAGGTACATTTGATCGCGATCGAGTCGCGATCAAATTGCGTGTACTGACCGCGATCTGCTCGCACCTTGCTCGCGATCTGCTCGCACCTTGCTCGCGATCTGCTCGCACCTTGCTCGCACCTTGCTCGCACCTTGCTCGCACCTTGCTCGCGATCTGCTCGCACCTTGCTCGCGATCTGCTCTCACCTTGCTCGCGATCTGCTCGCACCTTGCTCGCGATCTGACTGCGATCACTATGATGATCGCGATCATCAGTCGCAGTCTACAGCCGGGAAAGCCTACTTATGAACATTTCCACAAACCTCTTGGGTCTATAAAATTTACGAGTACGTTCCACTTGAACACGGGCTAAACTTTTTATTAGTGAAAGAGTTTAAATCCAGGATCCTAAACCCAATGCAGGGGAACAAGTATTAATTAGAGATAGAGAGGTTATCATACGATGAACGGCAAAAATCCGGCCAAGCGGCTGAAGCGGCAGAGTGTCTCGATCACGCCATTACGTACATGTAGCAATTTTTAAATGAAGCTTTTGAAGCTAGTCTTCAAATCCGCAACGAATGTTCCTTGGTGGTCTTGACTATCTAATGGTTCATCAAAACATTCGAACGGATGGTCTTGACCAACTCTCTGATGGTTAGCCAAAATATTCTATCGTACGCGGCGCCACATGTGAGTTGAATTGAGTTTGTTGTAATCTCGCCCTTGTTCCGAGGTCCTCTGGGTTTCCTCCCTCCACAAAAACCAACAAGCTAAATTCAAATTCGTTCTGCAGATTATTATTTTGATCAGCCACATACATGGTTGTTTCAAGTCCCGTTAGAAATATAAATATCGAAGGGTCGCCAAAAGAAGGTTGCGTCGGATTGCGTTACTTAAAATACCGTCCGATCGGTTAGTTCGGTGTTTTTATTCATCTGATAAACTTAACAGACTTCTGTACTTTCATACTTTAATATATCCGTCAATCCCTTCACGATTCTTTAAAAGTCGTTGCGTACGCTGTATGTTTTCAATTCAACAGATTCAAGAAGCCAGCTTTTCGGTGTTTACATGTGCTTTCAGCCGTGGAAACAGTTGTCTGGTTTTTGACACAACAAGAGTGCCGCGAACTTCGCGGGACATGTGATTTTATTGCAGAATGCAGAGTTAAATAATGCGGGAAAGTTTCTCAACTTTTAAGACTGGCAAGTGATAAAGGTCTACCAAATAGAATATTCTGGAATTCTTTTTATTTAAGTAATTTTGAATTGAAAAGCGATGAGGTCCGAGTCTCAAATTGCTCTAACAGAAGTGTGACATTTTTGAATAATCAATGAGCTCCGACAGCAGTGTTTGTATCTTCCTACCGAATCAAATGCTTTGAAAGTTTGTATTTTATTTACGGTCTGAACAGTTTTCACCTATTGCGAAAACTGGTTTGAGTCCATTCTGACTTCTGTCAAATAAAAACACCCAGGTGAATACATTTTGGATATTTTAATTTTCGTTATTCGTTAATTTGCCGTGAGATCGCACCGAATCTTCTGGAGGTTCAATTTCAGCGTTTTTACTTCATCACTTCGTCAGTTTGTGATTGGCATTGCGGTTTATAATTGCCGTGAGACCAGTCTGCAGCGATTGGTCTGATGTCAGATGTGAAGCAAACAAGTCTCTACAGTGCTCGTGTTTGTTTTCAAATATGTGATGCGTCCTCGATCGACCAAAACATACATGTAGGAATGGTCGTCAACTTTTATGATACATTCTTAAATCAGCGACAGTTTACTCTCAAGTACTTCTTCATATAAATTGTAATATTGAGCTTTACGTTTTTGCCTTAATGCGTTTTTTTGTCAAGGGAAGAAATTGTAAAACGTTTCGCAAGGGCTCGGGTAAATGTGTACGTAAAATATAATGTCCGATGAACGTAACTGCGATCATTTCCATCTCGAACACAGTTGATCGCGGTCACATCGCGAGCAAGGTGCGAGCAGATCGCGAGCAAGGTGCGTTCAGATCGCGAGCAAGGTGCGTTCAGATCGCGAGCAAGGTGCGAGCAGATCGCGAGCAAGGTGCGAGCAGATCGCGAGCAAGGTGCGAGCAGATCGCGAGCAAGGTGCGAGCAGACCGCGGTCATTGATCGCGATCTCATCGCGATTTGCTCGCGATAAATGTACCTATAGTTCCAGGCGGTACTGTATGCCTTAATGATTTAGGTGACCATCAATCAAACAAGTACTCCCAAGATTGAATTAAGTCTAGTTGGTAATTGCCTTTGATTTAGCTGACCATCAATCAAACAAGTGCTGCCAAGATTGAATTAAGTCTAGTTGGTATGCCTAGTTGCCTATCGTAAGATTGAATTAAGTCTAGTTGGTATGCCTTTGATTTAGGTGACCATCAATCAAACAAGTGCTGCTAAGATTGAATTAAGTCTAGTTGGTATGCCTAGTTGCCTATCGTAAGATTGAATTAAGTCTAGTTGGTATGCCTTCGATTTAGGTGACCATCAATCAATCAAGTACTAGCTGCTAAGATTGAATTAAGTCTAGTTGGTAATTGCCTTTGATTGAGCTGACCATCAATCAAACAAGTGCTGCTAAGATTGAATTAAGTCTAGTTGGTAATTGCCTTTGATTGAGCTGACCATCAATCAAACAAGTGCTGCTAAGATTGAATTAAGTCTAGTTGGTATGCCTAGTTGCCTATCGTAAGATTGAATTAAGTCTAGTTGGTATGCCTTCGATTTAGGTGACCATCAATCAATCAAGTACTAGCTGCTAAGATTGAATTAAGTCTAGTTGGTAATTGCCTTTGATTGAGCTGACCATCAATCAAACAAGTGCTGCTAAGATTGAATTAAGTCTAGTTGGTAATTGCCTTTGATTGAGCTGACCATCAATCAAACAAGTGCTGCTAAGATTGAATTAAGTCTAGTTGGTAATTGCCTTTGATTGAGCTGACCATCAATCAAACAAGTGCTGCTAAGATTGAATTAAGTCTAGTTGGTATGCCTTTGATTTAGGTGACCATCAATCAAACAAGTACTGCTAAGATTGAATTAAGTCTAGTTGGTAATTGCCTTTGATTGAGCTGACCATCAATCAAACAAGTACTGCCAAGATTGAATTAAGTCTAGTTGGTAATTGCCTTTGATTGAGCTGACCATCAATCAAACAAGTGCTGCTAAGATTGAATTAAGTCTAGTTGGTATGCCTTTGATTTAGGTGACCATCAATCAAACAAGTACTGCCAAGATTGAATTAAGTCTAGTTGGTAATTGCCTTTGATTGAGCTGACCATCAATCAAACAAGTGCTGCTAAGATTGAATTAAGTCTAGTTGGTATGCCTTTGATTTAGGTGACCATCAATCAAACAAGTACTGCCAAGATTGAATTAAGTCTAGTTGGTAATTGCCTTTGATTGAGCTGACCATCAATCAAACAAGTGCTGCTAAGATTGAATTAAGTCTAGTTGGTATGCCTTTGATTTAGGTGACCATCAATCAAACAAGTACTGCTAAGATTGAATTAAGTCTAGTTGGTAATTGCCTTTGATTGAGCTGACCATCAATCAAACAAGTGCTGCTAAGATTGAATTAAGTCTAGTTGGTATGCCTTTGATTTAGGTGACCATCAATCAAACAAGTACTGCCAAGATTGAATTAAGTCTAGTTGGTAATTGCCTTTGATTGAGCTGACCATCAATCAAACAAGTGCTGCTAAGATTGAATTAAGTCTAGTTGGTATGCCTTTGATTTAGGTGACCATCAATCAAACAAGTACTGCTAAGATTGAATTAAGTCTAGTTGGTATGCCTTTGATTTAGGTGACCATCAATCAAACAAGTACTGCTAAGATTGAATTAAGTCTAGTTGGTATGCCTTTGATTGAGCTGACCATCAATCAAACAAGTACTGCTAAGATTGAATTAAGTCTAGTTGGTATGCCTTTGATTGAGCTGACCATCAATCAAACAAGTACTGCTAAGATTGAATTAAGTCTAGTTGGTATGCCTTTGATTGAGCTGACCATCAATCAAACAAGTACTGCTAAGATTGAATTAAGTCTAGTTGGTATGCCTTTGATTTAGGTGACCATCAATCAAACAAGTACTGCTAAGATTGAATTAAGTCTAGTTGGTATGCCTTTGATTTAGGTGACCATCAATCAAACAAGTACTGCCAAGATTGAATTAAGTCTAGTTGGTAATTGCCTTTGATTGAGCTGACCATCAATCAAACAAGTACTGCCAAGATTGAATTAAGTCTAGTTGGTAATTGCCTTTGATTGAGCTGACCATCAATCAAACAAGTACTGCTAAGATTGAATTAAGTCTAGTTGGTAATTACCCTATATCATTATGACGTCACGGCTTGTTTATGAGGGGGACAGAATCGACTTCAACAATAGAATTTTGAACTAAATCTGCTCTGCTGAGGAAAATTTAACTTCGAATTGTCTGGTTTCCAGATATCAGCTGTATCAATGTTTATCCCACAATATTTACCATATTTGGTGGCTGTTACCGCTATTCTACGTTCTTCAAAATGCATTTGATAGCGATTTCCATTGTGTTGTTGCTGTTTTGTCCCTGTTTTGTCCCCCTCCCACGACCGTGATCCTTAGCGTTTAAACAATAGATTGTTTTGATATGACGTCATAGTGATATAGGTCAATTGCCTTTGATTTAGCTGACCATCAATCAAACAAGTACTGCCAAGATTGAATTAAGGCTAGGTGGTAATTGCCTTTGAAAGCTTTGTATGAGAGCAGACTCCACACTTGATTGATGGTGGGCTAAATGCAATTTTTGAAATGAAACTTGAAACTTCCAGGGTCACACTTCAAAGAAAATGGTAACAATATCAATTCTACATAAAGTAAATCTAGTTGAACAGTAGAACATTATTTTTAAATTGGTTGAGTGTTGCATGTACATGTATGAGTTTATAATAATTAAGGTTTATATTTCTTATAAATTAGGCTAATGAGGCATAATTTATTACATGTATATACAAAAAGACTTGCTGTTACAGATAAAATATGACCCTTTAGAAACATCTATGTTATAAACATTTGAAGCTAATAAATATACCAGTGATTTAATTTCTACATGCAAATGCTTCAACATGGGGCTTTATGAAACAAGTGCAAATCTCTTATAAACATTTTCTATTTTCACTCTCTTTGACCAATTCCCCACCCTCCAACATTTCTTTGGTGGCAAATACCCAAGGGGATTGAATGAACGTTTCGCCCCTGGGTTTAAAGTGCCCCTAAACCCTTTTGCAATATTTATATATATGAAACTTTGAAAGGCTTTTAATACTTCTGCGAAGAAATTTGTGGCTTACAGAGAATACTCTATGTTCTAGGCTTGTTTGAAATGGTGAAAATGTGACTTCTCCTGACCCATGACCTTGTAAGAAAAAGACTGGGTCGATTCCCTATCTTACGTCATCCAATTCATTCGACTTTGCAATAACTTGAATAAATATTTAGCATTTTGTCTAAAATAGCTGTTTTCTTTACTAAAATCTCACAGACTGTGTATATTCTCTAAATATCGATGCTGTTGTGATAGAAAGGCGTCATGGACAATAATGCATTAATGAGGTGACGTAAGATGGGGAATCGACCCAGGCTTTTTCTTACACGGTAATGGGTCAGGAGAGATCACATTTTCACCATTTCAAACAAGCCTAGAACATAGTGTATTCTCTGTAAGCCAATAATTTCTTCGCAGAAGTACTCAAAACCTTTCAAAGTTTCATATATATAAAAACTGCAAAAGGGTAGAGGGGCACTTTAATAAAGAGAACATACTTGACTTAATTAATTGTTTGAAATTCCAATATGGGGAGGGGGATTCGTAAGATTGTGATCTCATACACGTATGATAGGGATTTTCTGTTAAGGAAAACGTGACCCAGGGGACTTTGACTCGTAAGAATCGTAAAGTTAGCACTACCCTTTTTGCAATCTACCGGGAAGCCGCTGATAATAAAGTACATTAAATATTTACAGTGATATGATCAAATCAGGTCCCATCAAAAGAATCACTTCGTATTTGTTTATACATACCTCAATGTGCTTAGCCTTGAATACGATGCCATGAGCGCCTTCTCCAATGCGACCTAGTATGGTGTACTGTCCGTACTGTTCCATAGTTACCATTTCAGTTTCACATTTGGTGATACCAAATTTTGGTTTTAGATTTCACAAATCAACCCCGGCATCCGTGGACGAAAAACCAACACAGAAACACCTTAAAATGAGATATTTTTGAAATTATACTAAATTATCCTCGCAGTGTAGGCGATAATTTAGTAAAAATCCAGAAAAATACCGAAATCTTGCTTTCCGTGGGCCGCCATTTTCCATTTATAGTGCGCCTGCGCATTATCATCATAATTGCGGGGTTCCTGTGTTCTGTTACCACAGGGATCCCATTTCTCCAGGCACTTGGCCAGGTGGTGCGGGAGCATCCAGAAAGTTGAAACGGCCCAAATGATTGGTCATACGCGACAACATTGTTGTCCAAATTAACCAATCATGTGTGAGTACCGGAAGCGTTGAATACAATACTATAAACTAATTGAGATTTTGAGACGCGATACCGAATTATATTGCCGGCCCGTTGGGAGAAAATATATTCCGTATTGGGCGGAGTCGCGCAGCGACGAAGCCCAATACGAAGAATATATTTTCTTCCAACGCCGGCAATATAATTCGGTATCGCGTCTCAAAATCTCAATTAGTTTTGTATCGCGATTCAACAGTTAAGTCGGGAATTGTTAAAAGAAAGAAGAGAATGAAGCACCAAACTTATTCTGATCGTAATTTCAATTCTCAAAAGGCGCCTAGTATATCTATGGCAACGGTTTCACGGCTTGAGTGGCGAAAACTTTCGCGACGTGTTTTGAAATCTCTTCAAAATATGAAAATTGTACTTTTAGCGATTAAGAGTGTTAGATTTCTGACGGAAACTACAATGCCAACCTTACCTTTAGGATTGAATGATGCTTATCTTGTAATTTACAGTGTTTTGAAGGTGAAATTGTAGAAATCTTGCTGTTGAACAAACGACTTTTGACCTTGACCTGGAACCCATGTAACTGCAAGGGCTCGCGCAAGAGCCAACCAGAGGCTGGTATTCTGAGACGCAATACCATGTTATATTGGCGTCTCAAAAGTAAACAAAGTGATCAGTGAATCGTGATACAATACAATATTCTGTAAATAAAGAATTTTGTATTGTATTGTAGTCAGTTAATGCACGTAAACCCGTTCGACTTCAGTCTTGGCGCGCGTTCCCCATTTGATCTTTCTGTTTCAGATGTCTATAGTAACAAAATCTTCTTATTACTCTACTTCAACAACTTGGATGGGATGATCTACAAACTAGAAGAAATAAACACATGACAATTATGATGTATAAAATCCATCACGGTTTATGTCCTGACTACCTTATTGCCAACGAGCGATCCGAGCCAAGAGGCGAGGATCGCGAGGCGGCAGCATTATAGAGCCGATGCGCGTACGAGGCACGAGGTATTTTGCAGGCAGAAAAAATCTCGATCAAAAATTGTAATGTAACAATAGAAGGAAATAAAACCAATCACAGCGCGAGTTTTTGCGTGTGACGTCATGGTCCATGTGATTTCCCGAAGAGAGAGCGTCGAGGAGTTTTAGGTGAGTAAAAATATACCATTTTAAGCGCTTGTTTGCGTTCTTTTTGTGGTATTTCAACTGTGTGGACTTTAGTGGAATACTGGAGTACAGTGCTCTTGCTTTATTTTTGAACCAGCGTGTTCTAGATCGAGCGAAAGTGCTCAAACATTTGAACCAGCGTGTTCTAAATCGAGCAAGCCGCTCAAACATTGAACCAGCGTGTTCTGGCCAGCGAGCCACAAATTCTGGCCAGCGAGCCACAAATTGTAGAAACAACAAGCGAAACAGCATCTTGAAAGCAAATTAGATCACCAATACTGAACTGGCCAGCGTGCCAATAATCAAACAACAAATATTCCGCTGCTAGCGAGCTTAAACCAGCGTGTTCTAAACCGAGTAAGCGTACTGAAATCTGCCATAAACAAAAGTGCCAGAACCAGCGCGTTCTCAATCGGCTAGCAAGCCACGAATAATCGAACCATTTGGTTCAAAATCGAGCAAACAGTGCCAGTTTAATCAAACCTCTCGTACAGTACCGAAGACATACAGTTCAATTCATAAAATTAAAGTTCTGTTACAACTGTATCGTAGTTTGATCAACAATCATTTATATGCTGTGCATCTTTCGTTATCCCCAATGATTTCAATAAATACAATAAACATGATAAACCCTTTGTTTTCTCTTGTTTCTTAGGTACAACAACAATGCCAACCCCAATAAGCCCAGTCTGGAGCACTAAAATTCAGTGTCGAGCACTCCGTATCCTCTAGGTTCTAACCATATTTCTTATTCTACAGCTCTAAATTCTTCTGCTCTTCCTCAATCGCCTGGCTGTTATATGCTGCAAGGCACTGTACTTTATCTATTCTCAAAGTGCCATAAGAGTAAAATGTCAGAAATAACTATGAAGTGAAATATATAGTTGAGTGTTTCTAATGCACAGTTACAAAGTGTTCCATCGTGATTTATTAAAATGTAAACAAACTATAAATATTGCTATTTTCATTTATCAGCGTATTATATTCAGATCAGGCGGAGGCAATTTTTCTGGGTTTTTGCTTTCGTTGGCACTTTAGCGATAGCTACGACTAGTTATAGGAAATTAACAATGCACGTTGACAACGCGAAGAAAATTTACGTTACACTAAATTAACGCGAATTTTTCAAAAGTTAGGTTTACATGCATTAAATTAACGCGAATTTTTCGATAAGCATCTTGCTTTATTTACTGCGATTTTCATAATTCTGCAAACTCGCACTTTACATTTCTGAACGCCAAACTGCGTTTTGGCTTCCGTCAATAAAACCTTCCAAGACAAGTGCACGGATGTTTCTAAGTTTTTTTTAAAGCCGAAAATTTGGGTTTGAAGCCTAACTAGACCCTATCAATTCAAAAGATCTTTCAAAGCCTCACGGTGAAATCACCAAGAGCTGCTCACTCGTTTGATTGACGGAAACCAAACCGCAATAGTGACTCTGAAGAGCCAATAGAGGAGTCATGAACTAATAAGGTTTTGAAATGAAATAAAGGTGCTTTAAAATAACAATGTTGTAAAATAGCGTGCATTAAATTTACATCGACATTAATTAAGATACATTAAATTAACGCGATTTTTTTTAAATCGCGTTAATAAAGTGCATTGTTAATTTCCTATAATAAGGTATTTATCAGAATTATTTACAAGCAAGAGACCATCACTTAACTCCGTAAACCTGTGATAGTCTGCGCCAATCTATTTTTGGCTCAGTGGATGTCACGATGCTATTTTAAGATTCGGTTCCAGCTCCTCACGGATTTTCATCGCTCCATCTCATGAATTCAACCTTGATTTCAACAAAGAAAGAGGGGCGATGGATGCGAAGCTTCAAAACTCTGAATTATGGCTCTGAATTATGTGTTGCTCCATAAACTTACTATACGGACTGGTATGGGACGGATCTGACCTGATCTGACTTGAAGACTCGAGAAAATGAACTTTGAATTTAATTAATATAAGCTACGGAGTGTAATTTGAAAACTCGTTAAAAATATTACCGTTTGGATTTGACTGGGAAACTGTAGGCTGTATTAAGCCAGACCCGTAAGAAATTCGGATGTGACCTGGAAGCCGTGAAAAGAAACTAGAGTGACCTGAATTTCGTGAAGCTATCAAAGGAAATAAAGCCGTATTCCATTCAGTTTGTAGCCGGATCGGGGTAGTATCGTCGTGTACCGTTGAGATCCGTGGGGAATCACACCTCGCGCGCTCGGTGGGTTGTCGTACCGCTATTATAGTATATATTATACTATAATAGAATATTTTATGAACATGCTAATGAAGTTGATATAAATCTGGTAAAAGAAACGACTCCAATCAGCGAATTCTCTCGTGGTCTAATGGTTAGGGTTAGGGTTTGGGTTGGTGGTGGGTAAGCCATTGCATTATGATTCTTAACCGGCGCGCGGCCGGTGTCGTAGGGATTTCGCCCCCCCAGGGATCTCACCCTCCCCCTCCCCCGGGGGGGCGAGATCACTAGGGATTTCACCCCCCCCCCCTTAGGGATCTCGCCCCCCCCAGTGTAAACAGACTAAGC